>JAQFVV010000056.1:1631454-1698438 GCA_028023455.1 Epiperipatus broadwayi | reverse complement strand
TACCAAAGCTGACCGTAGTGAGGTGGTTGAGACCTCTAATCCGACCAAACTCCAACTCATCTGCCAGTACTCCAAATTTAACACCTTATGAGTGACATTCCTGGGGCTACACTCAGTTCTCATTTAACCGTGAGCCGACATAGAACAGGGAGAAACACGAGACTTAAGGTCATTACTAACCTTACTAAATAAGTGATATATATAACATTCAACACTATCAATCTTAAATACCAGACATACATATATAGCATATAAACTCATTAAGAAATTGGAGTAATGAACTGTGACATTTAATAATATACTGTGGATTGGATAAAATGCTATGGATTGGATAAGATACTGTGGTTTGGTTTGATCTAGAGTCTGAGCCAGAAAGATATACAACAGTTTATATTTAAAAAAATTTATTAAAACAATAACAAATGATCTAACACAAAATATCATAATGGCAGGGGTTGTATAATCTTCACAAGGTATTCAATACAGGCAAGCATGTTACAATAGTTGGGACTGTTATCAAGTACATCTGTTCCCTTTTAAACATATTACAATACATGTGTGTGTGAGTTATAGAGGTCATGCCTAATTACTTAATATGCTCATCTTATGAACTTGACTTGCTGAAGTTAGAAGTTGATACTTTAGTAGAGATGATGATGAGTACAGCCAGTTTTAAAGGCTGTTATAGATACTAATTAAATGAGCAACTAAATAAACTCAGAATCATGCAGATTCAAACTGATAACCCAGATTCAAACTCCAGTCTAAAGCTGAATGATTAATTAATATGGGAAAAAGAACTGGTTACCATTAGGTCCACATATATGCGCTATGGCGCTATATAAAATATTAAAGAAATAAACTTGCAGTGCGAGTGTGTGATTCTTCATGAGTTTCAGCATCAAATGCTCGGTTTGCTCTGAGACCGACGGTTTGCTGCTATTGAGATATGAACCTAAAGTTCAGGAAGTCGGATTGGCTTTATGGAAAAATCTGGGTCCTCACGCCCCCAGTTCTAATGAAGATAGCAGTAACCCGAACTAAATAAAGGGGCGGTTTGTTACCGTGAACCCTTGTCAGAGGCAGCAAAACGTAACACATATAAGTGTACTATATAAAAACACACCCGCAATGCACGCAATATATATATTAAAAAGCAATAAGTATGCATATAATTAATTGCGCCTAAAACAGATAGCTTTTATCTGTCAAGCTAATTCAAAACAGTTCTTAAAATTAGCATTATAAGTATGCTAATAAAATGGGCTTAAACTATATAAAAATAATCTAGTTAAGATCCTGAATCTGCATGTAAAGATTCTTAATTAAGGAGGGAAAGTATATTCGATGGGACTTAATACAAACATTAGCAAATATACTTTATCATCTCTAGACAATATATATATATCCCCTTCCAACTAATAAATATCAAAGGTTATAATATAAGATCGGTTAAGCAAATCTTAAAAAATACGATTTTACAATATATATATAACTATGATAACAACGAGTGGTTAGCGCATTCGTTTATTACCAATATTATAATTTCGAAACAATGATTTAATAAAATAAACAAGGCTTTTAAAATGTCTAAGTGAAGATTACAATTATCTCCTTTATAAATTACTTACTTAGTTTCATTGTTTCGAAATCTGAGCATATTATCACATATTAAACATAACAAAATGCATTTAAACAAAATATTAAAATTACTGAAATTAGGCAAGACCGTTAGCTTGTAAGAATTGAAGAGAATAAATTTCGGACATTTAATGAGTATAAAAAAAATATGAAATCTTTTAGTTCATAAAAGATTTCAGCAGTTTATAAAATTAAAGTAAGTGATTTTTTTTTCTTTTACATTATATATAAAGTCACAGACCGATAGTTTCTTTTTATAAGAGGGTAAAATTGAAAGAGTTTTTTATAATTTAGATAGAACGTTCTTTTTAAAGTGTTATAAGAATTTATAGCTTAAAGTTCATACCGCAGCCTTTTTAAAAATGATTACCATCTCTCTCTGCCTCCTTGAGTGGACTTGAAGCGTATATCAATGATAGTGGTTGGAATAGGGCGTCTGACCGCATCATAATCTTCAGTGGCCTTTCAGATAGGTTAAATTTCTTCATATTCTCCATGCAGGTTGCTGGAAAGTCTATTCAAAGGAATGTTTAGAGGAATTGAGAGTAGCCATCTGGCTTCCGAGCCAGTAAATATATTATTTTACTCGATCATTTTGGATTCTGGTCTCCACAACAATTTTCAGAAGAAAAAAAAGCTAAAGAGAGTGAATTTCAAAAAAAATCTGCAATATTTATATTCCCTAGATCAAAAGCCAGCGACCATCTATTTTTAAAACACAATTCAGACTTCTAAGTTTTAGCCTTAGGTCTCTTTTGATTCTTATCTTTTTTTTATCTTGTTGCCAAACTTTTACTGGTTTGATCTGGGAAAAGAAAGTCATTACAATCGTGATGAATGAGCTCTAGACAATGTCAATAACCCAGGGACTATCTGATCCCACCTGCGAATTATTCTAAATAAAAATCTTATTACCAATCTGTGAATTTCGCATGTGATTTATAATTTACTTAAACCAAACTTGTTAAAGAATATTTAGCCACATTTTCCAAACAAAATAACCCTTATACAATATTATTTATATAAATGCTGCAATATATCTATACAAAATTTAATATCATTATCATTTACAGGTGCTTGTATGTGTGACAATATACATATAATTGTTTGAATGCATATAAAACTGTGACCACATATATAACTGCATAAATGAATATATCGCTGTGTATATATATACAACTGTGTGTATATATACAGCTGTGTAAAGGCATATAACACTGTGTGTATACATATACACTTGTACTAAAGTGTTCAAAACCGGCATAGATGTGTCTATGGAGACATAAAGGTGAAACAGATAGAAGGACAGTAATATCTGTTTCATTTCCCCAAACTTACAAAAAAAAAATCAATAAAAAAAAAAGATTTTACTTGGTGAAGAATATCCCTCAATAATACCACTATTTCATAACAAAACAAATGATGAAACAAAATATTACTTGCAAAATTTTTACCTTGCCTGGCTGTCTGGTCTTAAAGTGATGACAGTACACTAATACCATTATGACTAAAGTCTAAGCTACACACGTCTACCTATAACTGGTTATACTAATGCTATTTGGCTATGCTAATTTGCTAAACATGTGGTTATTACATACATATATATGAGCACACAAAATTTTAATATGTATATACTGTTGGGTTGGAATAATATAACACCAATTAGCTAACTAATCTGATAAATATCACCTATATAGAAGAACACACAATATATATATCTAACTACTGGGGTAGGGACAATTCTATAAATGATCATGCATCATCTTTGTAGAATCTAGGAGTAATCATCAAAACTAATCCTACCTAAGTTGGGTCTGGGAGTAAGTTTTGAAACGTTTTGGGTTCCTGGAGCTTATCATATACCAGGAAGCTTCCAGACTTTCTGACTGGTTGCAGTTTGGCTTTCTTTCTAAATGGGAAATACTTATGATACCTCTGAAGACATCTCTTTATTAAATTCCAAGTTTGAACCCCCTTCTGGTTTCCAGTCTTGCAGACATAGGCACCTTCTTTTCTCCTCCTTTTCCATACTGTCAGTCCTATCCGGGCACCACCATCATCTCTTTCCCAGAGTTTTCTATGCTTCCCACACTTCATCTGGGTTTGGTGCAGTTTCTTCCTAAAAGGAAAATATGTAGGATATCTCCGAACATATCCCTCTCTCAGATCCTGAGTTTGAACTCTTTTCTGGTTTTCCCTCCTAAAAACATCAATATCTTCTTTTCTCCTCTCTCTTTTCCACCCTGTCTTTCGCATTTGAGCTCTGGCAATATTCATGCTTCTCTCACAATCAAAAATCACTCTATCCCACAGGGCCTCAATCTCGGACTTAGCTCTACTGTCTTCTTTTGCACTTTTAGTGACATATTCCACATTTAGCAGTTTTTCTGAAGGGGGTTGACAATTTCAATATCAGCCTTCATAATTTCAATTTCTTCCTTTTTAATAATCTCAATTTTTGCTTTACCAGTAATAGGATCTTCAACGTGTGATTCCTTCAAAATATCTCTAGTTGGAACTTCTAAAGTTTCTTCAACTTGCTTTAATTTAATGATATTCTCTGACTCCCTTTCTGTCCTACTATGTCCCTTTGCTAAACTATTTTTTTATTCATTTTCAACATCTCTTTTTGCATACTAACTTGTAACATTTCTTCTACAACCTCTGAATCGATCCCTTGCTCTTTTAATCGTATTTCAAAAGGGGATTCTGACTTTTCTACTTCCTCTGTATTTACTCCTTTTACTGGTTCTACCTCCGATATATCAATTATATCCTTTTTAGCATTCTCATTGCCTGGCATACAAGAATCTGCAGTTTCAGCATGCTTGTTTTCTTGGAGACGATCTTCTGGATCTGCCAACTTTACTTGTTTGTAATGATAATGGCAATCCATATCTGAGTCTTTTGCAACATCAAGACATTCAAATTTTCCCCTTTTATGGAATAGATTTTCTTCTCTTGGTTCACCATCCTGATCATCACTATCCCCTAAATTTCCTCCAGGAATTTCTCCTGCTTCTCCTCCCTCTACATCTATTTTCTCTTGGCTACCCTTCTTACTCTCTGCAATATCCACTGGGTACTTCTCCAGGTTTATCATTTTCTTCTGAGAAGGCTCCTCCAGTTTGAACACTTCCTGCTGGCAGTTTACTCCCAATCTCCCCAACTCCTTCTGGAACTTCTCTATATTTTGATTATTTTTCTCTATATTTTGATTATTTTTCTCCATTTCTCTGCCTAGGGTTTGCAAATCTTCCCTTATTTTAAAACCCCATTCCTGTTGGACTGTCTCCATCATCATTTTCATCTGTAGCCAGTAGGTTGGTGACATAATAATTTGGCTTTCCCCCATGACTTTCTTTGGATGGCTGTCCATAATAACTTTCAGCTTTGGTTATGACTAAGAATTATACTAATTATTAATACCTGCTCTAAATGATTATTTACTGACTCTCCCTCCAAATTGGCTCTCTCTCTCTCTAATTCCTAACTTTCAGACCACTGCATTCCTTTATTAACCTATCCTTACTACTGATCTCAATAACCACTGCCACTATCAAGTTTAAGCCCTGTTTACATCTAACATACTCAAGTATTTTATAAAAAAAAAATTTAAAAGTATATAGTAAAAGCATTTATGTAAAAAAAAATTAAAAAAAAATTATATTACCAATTGCACCTCCTTTCTTCCTTCACTGAAGCCGATCATTCCTAAGAAAAGACTTTAAAAAAAAAATTTTTTATGAAAAAAAAAATTTTGCTTTCTATGCCAGGTTTGATCTGAAGTACACGTATATATCTCCATTTTTTTAATCTACTTTGACCTTGCCTCTTTTTTGTTTCCTTGCTCATTCTCCAAACCAATCCAAATTTTTATAATAAGTTTAAAGCGATAGAGCCCCTTTATGCAAACCCTTTTCTCTACCCCTGATGACAAAATTTATATGAGGATGACTATCAACCTATTCAAATCACCCCCGGGCGCCAGTCACCAGTGAGCAAGAAAAACACCACATATATAACCTAAGATTCCAATTTCTAACATGTATGTGACACACCTAATATCCGGTTGACACATCCTGCCTACATTCATGCTATATCTGAGCCAGAGACACTTTTAAAATTCTTTACTTAAAGTAAACAGAGTCTCAGTAAATAGACAAAAAAAAAATTATAAAATTTATATATATATGGCTCATGTGTATATAGTCAAGAATACTCCTCCCATTGCAATACCATAATTTAAAAAAAAAATTTACATATATTTTTCAACATATATCAATTCAGATCCTGTATTCAGTTCAGGACCTGTATTCAGTTCAATGCTTTTATCAGTTCAGGGCATGTGAATTAACTAACTGGTTGTTCATACTCAAGAGAAAAAATATACATATGCAAATGTTGTTAAAAAAATATTTCACAAAAAAAAAAATCTTTTATATATATATCATCAACACCCACACACTCTGTTTAGGGTGTGTAACTAAGTTTGTCCATGCATGGCATTCATATTTGGAGAGAAAATATAATATAAATGCATATATAAAAAACAAACAAAAAAAAACACATATATTCAATTCAGGGCCTATACCTGGTTCAAGACCATGTTCAGGGCCTATACTCAGTTCAGGGACATGAACATCAATTGAAGAAGCCCACTGACTTAAGCATCCATAATCAGTGAAAAAAAAAAAAAAATTACATAATCAGGAAAACAAAAATTTGTACTCATATATCTATCTTTCAGGGTCGTGAAAATTAACTAGGCCCCACGGAAGGGCGTCCATAATCGAGGAAAAAAAAAACCTATGTAACAGTCAGATTTGTACACTCATGCAACAAAATTCAGAGCCCAAGCAAAATATACCAAAGCTGACCGTAGTGAGGTGGTTGAGACCTCTAATCCGACCAAACTCCAACTCATCTGCCAGTACTCCAAATTTAACACCTTATGAGTGACATTCCTGGGGCTACACTCAGTTCTCATTTAACCGCGAGCCGACATAGAACAGGGAGAAACACGAGACTTAAGGTCATTACTAACTTAACTAAATAAGTGATATATATAACACTTAACACTATTAATCTTAACTACCAGACATACACATACAGCATATAAACTCATTAAGAAATTGGAGTAATGAACTGTGACATTTAATAATATACTGTGGATTGGATAAAATACTATGGATTGGATAAGATACTGTGGTTTGGTTTGATCTAGAGTCTGAGCAAGAAAGATATACAACAGTTTATATTTAAAAAAGATTTATTAAAACAATAACAAATGAACTAACACAAAATATCATAATGGCAAGGGTTGTATAATCTTCACAAGGTATTCAATACAGGCAAGCATGTTACAATAGTTGGAACTGTTATCAAGTACATCTGTTCCCTTTTAAACATATTACAATACATGTGTGTGTGAGTTATAGAGGTCATGCCTAATTACTTAATATGCTCATCTTATGAACTTGACTTGCTTAAGTTAGAAGTTGATACTTTAGTAGAGATGATGATGAGTACAGCCAGTTTTAAAGGCTGTTATAGATACTAATTAAATGAGCAACTAAATAAACTCAGAATCATGCAGATTCAAACTGATAACCCAGATTCAAACTCCAGTCTAAAGCTGAATGATTAATTAATATAGGAAAAAGAACTGGTTACCATTAGGTCCACATATATGCGCTATGGCGCTATATAAAATATTAAAGAAATAAACTTGCAGTGCGAGTGTGTGATTCTTCAAGAGTTTCAGCATCAAATGCTCGGTTTACTCTGAGACCGACGGTTTGCTGCCATTGATGTATGAACATAAAGTTCAGGAAGTTGGATTGGCTTTATGGAAAAATCTGGGTCCTCACGCCCCCAGTTCTAATGAAGATAGCCATAACCCGAACTAAATAAAGGGGCGGTTTGTTACCGTGAACCCTTGTCAGAGGCAGCAAAACGTAACACATATAAGTGTACTATATAAAAACACACCCGCAATGCACGCAATATATATATTAAAAAGCAATAAGTATGCATATAATTAATTGCGCCTAAAACAGATAGCTTTTATCTGTCAAGCTAATTCAAAACAGTTCTTAAAATTAGCATTATAAGTATGCTAATAAAATGGGCTTAAACTATATAAAAATAATCTAGTTAAGATCCTGAATCTGCATGTAAAGATTCTTAATTAAGGAGGGAAAGTATATTCGATGGGACTTAATACAAACATTAGCAAATATACTTTATCATCTCTAGACAATATATATATCCCCTTCCAACTAATAAATATCAAAGGTTATAATATAAGATCGGTTAAGCAAATCTTAAAAAATACGATTTTACAATATATATATAACTATGATAACAACGAGTGGTTAGCGCATTCGTTTATTACCAATATTATAATTTCGAAACAATGATTTAATAAAATAAACAAGGCTTTTAAAATGTCTAAGTGAAGATTACAATTATCTCCTTTATAAATTACTTACTTAGTTTCATTGTTTCGAAATCTGAGCATATTATCACATATTAAACATAACAAAATGCATTTAAACAAAATATTAAAATTACTGAAATTAGGCATGACCGTTAGTTTGTAAGAATTGAAGAGAATAAATTTCGGACATTTAATGAGTATAAAAAAAAAATGAAATCTTTTAATTCATAAAAGATTTCAGCAGTTTATAAAATTACAGTAAGTGATTTTTTTTCTTTTACATTATATATAAAGTCACAGACCGATAGTTTCTTTTTATAAGAGGGTAAAATTGAAAGAGTTTTTTATAATTTAGATAGAACGTTCTTTTTAAAGTGTTATAAGAATTTATAATTTAAAGTTCATACCACAGCCTTTTTAAAAATGATTACCATCTCTCTCTGCCTCCTTGAGTGGACTTGAAGTGTATATCAATGATAGTGGTTGGAATAGGGCGTCTGACCGCATCATAATCTTCAGTGGCCTTTCAGATAGGTTAAATTTCTTCATATTCTCCATGCAGGTTGCTGGAAAGTCTATTCAAAGGAATGTTTAGAGGAATTGAGAGTAGCCATCTGGCTTCCGAGCCAGTAAATATATTATTTTACTCGATCATCTTTGGATTCTGGTCTCCACAACAATTTTCAGAAAAAAAAACTAAAAGAGAGTAAATTTCAAAAAAATCTGCAATATTTATATTCCCTAGATCAAAAGCCAGCGACCATCTATTTTAAAACACAATTCAAACTTCTTCTAAGTTTTAGCCTTAGGTCTCTTTTGATTCTTATCTTTTTTTTTATCTTGTTGCCCAAACTTTTACTGGTTTGATCTGGGAAAAGAAATTCATTACAATCGTAATGAATGAGCTCTAGAACAATGTCAATAACCTAGGGACTATCTGATCCCACCTGCAAATTATCCTAAATAAAAATCTGCGATATCTATATTCCCTAGTTCAAAAGCCAGTGACTATCTATTTTAAAGCACAATTCAAATTTCTAAGTTTTACAGCAATCTGTCTTTTTTGATTCTAATCTCTCTTTTTTTTATCTTGTTGCCAACTTTTTACTGGTTTGATCTGGGAAAAGAAATTCATTACAATCGTAATGAATGAGCTCTAAAACAATGTCAATAACCTAGGGACTATCTGATCCCACCTGCGAATTATTCTAAATAGTCTTATTACCAATCTGTGAATTTCGCATGTGATTTATAATTTACCTAAACCAAACTTGTTAAAGAATATTTAGCCACATTTTCTAAACAAAATAACCCTTATACAATATTATTTATATAAATGCTGCGATATATCCCTACAAAAATTAATATCATTATCATTTACAGGTGCTTGTATGTGTGACAATAAACATATAATTGTTTGAATACATATAAAACTGTGACCACATATATAACTGTATAAATGAATGTATCGCTGTGTGGACACATATAACTGTGTAAACATATATATACAGCTGTGTAAAGACATATAACACTGTGTGTATACATATACACTTGTACTAAAGAGTGTTCAAAACCGGCATAGATGTGTCTATGGAGACATAAAGGTGAAACAGATAGAAGGACAGTAATATCTGTTTCAATGGTAAGAGTGAAGAAATTAAGTAATTTCTGTGGTATATTAAAGGCTGTCTTTTTAAATGATTAGTATGTATTGTCTTATTATATTGAAAACACTTTTATAAAGAGTATTATTATATTAAGTATCATAATTCTAATAGAAATTAAAATAATTGAGTGTCCTGTAAAATAATTTTTCAATCACTAAATTTTCTGTAAAATCATTTAATCATTGATATACTTTTAAAATAATAATGAATTATTTTTAACATATTAGTCTGACCAATTAAATAGAATTTTTTTGCTCTTCTTTTCCATATTGATGATCAAATGTTATTGGACTACTAAGAAACTATTAATTAATTAATGAATTAGTTTTAAATGACTAAACTTTTATTTGATGATAAATTATTTATGATAACAATAAAGATTTTGATAAAAAAAAATAAAATTTATTTGTTTATTATACAATTAGATATAAATAAATAATGTATCTGATAGGAGAGAAAAGTTTGCTTTTCAAATTAGGACCAGAAAATTAAATTGAATGAGTCATATACTAAAATTTTCACCACAATCAAGGAAGATACCTGAGAAGTGGCCATGAGAAATACCTCATTTCATTTTTCCAAACACTTCACATCATACAAAATAGTCAAATTAGAAATATTAACAAGTTTTCATACAGAACTAATAGTGATGACTGAAATGTATTAAAATGTAAAATAGCATTTAGTTATTAAAGAGTGGTAGGGATAAATAATCAATTATTATTTAATTTAAAACATTATTTCATCTTAATTAATCATTTTAAAAATGATTGTTATCTTACGTTATTAATTGTTTATGTTTGTAGAAAAAGTAGGTTATTAAAGTTAGTCATCAATTAAAGATGTTAAAAGTTTATAATTTATTTATAATTAGCTCTTAAAGAAATCAAATCATATTTTAGAACTGACAGTCAATATTCTACAGAATTTACCTAACAATTTTTATTTTAGTCTGTCGATTCTGACAAATTTTTTTTTAAAAAGTTCTTCCACAATTATAATCTAAGACAGATACTGTTCAGCTATGACAAGTCTTATCATCATTAAATACCCTTTTATCTATGATAAGTTTCAGCAGCAGCAGTAGTAACTGTTTACCTATGATAAAACTTACTACTATCAGGATGTCTCAAAATCAGCATACAACTGTTTATTTATGATAAATCTTATCAGAAGATAACTGTTTGCATGTGATATATCTTATTATCAGCAATAATTGATCATTTATGATAAGTCTTGTCATTACTAAACTGTTCACCAATGATAAATCTCATCAGCAGCAGGTAACTATTTAGTTATAATAAGTCTTAACATTACAGGTAATTTTACATTAGTTGACCTTTAAAATCTTTTCACTATGTTTTGCAATCTATTTTTATTATATTTTATATTCTGAATTTCAAATATCAGAACAATTAAATTCTGAATGCTTATGTAAGAACTTATACAATCCAACTATGATCCTAATAATCTTTTTTTGCATTTAGAGATAGTTTTATTAATGGTTGTTCGAAAACAGGCAATTACAATTAAACCAGATTTTCATCACTTTTTTTAAAAACATCAAATTATGAAGAAATTTATCTTCTTTTGCTATAATAATAAAAGTTGTTGAAGACAATACAAAAAAACCTTGAAATTACATTCCTTTATAAAATGTTTACTATGTAGCCATTCAATAACAAAGTACAAAAATTATTTTAAGTATGTTCAAAATTTACAAAATAGTACAAATGGCTGAACAAATGGGAAAAGTCTATGCTGCCAATATGGAGTGATTGATAAAGTAATAATATAAGTATCAGTGGAAGTTGTCATAAAATATTCATCCTTTTTTAGGTTAAATTTGTTTTATTTATAATAATATATAACCTATCAAATTCTCTATACAATAATGCTACCAAGTGCAAGCCTTCATAATCAATAGATGCAGAAACATTTGTTTATAAAATTCCTATCTAGTGCCTACTCATCCAACATCATCATATTAGTTTCTAGGTTGTGGATTTGAGATCACTGCACCTACATCTTAGGATCTAATGCAATCATCCAGTAGCCACATCCAGTAGCCACCTTTTACCTATTTAGTTAACTATAAAGATATGAGCCCAAGATGAAAATACCATAATGTTTCCAACCTAAGCTCATTTGCTTGTATAATCATATACACCTAAACTCAGTTTAGCATCTATACATTTAGGTATTTTTGGTTTTTCAAAAAACCAGTCATCATTATCCTATGGACATGATAGATATAAAACCATCCAAACATCACATGATCATCATTTCATATGGTTATTCATGCTGTTAATAAGAATACCAAACTCTCCATACAGTAGTGTTACCAAGTACAAGCCTTTCTAATAAATGCATGCAGGAAAATTTGTGCATAAAATTTCTATCTAGTGCTTACTCATCCAACATTTACAAACTAGTTTCTAGCTTGGAGCTTTCATCAGTGATGAGCCTTGGATTTGAGAGCACTGCCCCTAGATCTTAGCATCTCTTGCAACCCTTTAGTAGCCAACTTTTACCTATTTAGTTAATTATAATGCTAGGAGCCCAAAATGAAAACACCATAATGTTTCCAAATCAGGCTCCTCATCGATGAAAGTCATAAACTAAAAACTAGTCTGGGGTATTGGATGAGTAGGCACTAGATAGGGATTTTATGCACAAATCTTCCTGCATCCATTGATCATGAAGGCTTTGCCCTTGGTGGCACTACTATATGGCCTGTTTTTTACTCTTATTAACAGCATGTATAAGCAAATGAAATGATGCTCATGTGATGTTTTGTTGGTTTAATATATAACCTATTTATCAGTTTTGGTTTTATAAATAAGTAATTACTTTCAGTTAGTCTGTTTAAATTAATTATCATGATTATTAGAAATCACTCTTTATAAGTGAATACAACTATTTAGCCTTCGAAAGAAAAAACAAATGTAGGAAATAAAAAAAAAAGAACCATGACTACAGGTAAATTCAAAATTATTTTATTGGTAATTAAAGAATGTCAATGTGGTTATACAAATACATAAATCCATTAGCACATGTAATATAGAGACATGACTTGTGTAATGACAGGCTCACCACATCCATGTTCTATAAAAAGAAAAAAATGACATGAAAATGAGAGAAAGAATCAGGATAATTGATCTGGTTTAAAATGTTTTTAATAATCAGTAAAATCATGAAAAGGATTTTTTTTTCATTCAGTTGTATATTTTTTGTTTCATTTATATTTTCAAAATCTAATAATGGCCTGTGTGGTTTATTGCAGTGTTAAAATGGTGGATTATGGAGCTTAAGTCAGTGAATCTTCATAGACCTAAATGGTTGGAATTTCTTATTAACTCTGGAGCAATAAACCATTTGATTATTTTTTAATCAGTCATTTTAACAATGTCAATGCCATACAAGATAATACTAAGAATCCCCTGATTGCGGACTCAGGCTGCCATTTGATGACGACTTTTTATTTAGGTACTTACAACTGCACATCACTTTCAAGTGAAGGAAGATTGAAAGAGTTAGAAGAACTGTCTTATATTAAACGGGACATTATTGGACTTTGTGAAGTAGGAAGAAAAGGTGAAGAAACAATTGATTTAAAAAGTGGACATATACTCTACTATAAAAGCACAAATATTGGAAATACAAGTGGAATAGGATTCATTATAAATAAAAAATGGAAGAATAACATTGTGGAGATTGATGGTGTATTGGACAGAGAGGCAAGATTAGTTTTATAACTTAATAGCAGATACCAAATGCAGATAATTCAGGTTTATGCCCAACAAGTTCTCATAGTGATGAAGTTGTAGAAGATTTTTATATGAATGTACAAAAGACTTTTGATCAGAGTAAACAACATTTTAAAATTGTTATGGTAGACTTCAATGCTAGAATTGGTAAACAAATTGAAGATGAAAATATTCTAGGTAATTTTGGTTATGGTAATAGAAATGAGAGAGGACATAGACTTGTGGAGTTTGCAGAAAAACTTTATATTATGAATTCTTTTTTTGAGAAAAATGTTAAAAGGAAATGGACATGGAAGCATCCAAATGAAGGTACAGCAGAATTGGATTTTAGTTTGACTAACAGAAAATACATATTTCAAGACTGTAATGTTCTTAATAAATTTAACAGAGGAAGTGATTATCGATTAGTAAGATGTAAGATACATGTTAATGTAAAACTAGAGAGACAAAAATTATTAAGAAAAACAATATTTACAGTTGATATTCCTAATCTTCAGAAACATTCTAATGAATTTAAATTAGAACTTACAAATCAGTTTCAAGTATTAGTAGATTTTGAACATGATTCAGATTTGAATAGCATTAATAGGAAAATAACTGATACACTTTTAAAAATTGCTACAAAGATAGCTGGTAAAAAAAAAAGCAGCAATTGACTAATAAAATTTCTACTGAGACTAGAGAATTTATGAAGAAAAGAAGGAATATGAGGATATACAACAATTATGCATTAAAAAAGATTGAATATTTCGAATTTTGTAAAATGGTGTGGAAAAGAATTGAAAACGATATAAGAAAATATAATTGTGAACTAGCAAGGAGAGCTGTAGAAGAGTATAAAAGTCTAAAGAGTGTAAAACAACATTTTGGTATTGGTAGGAAATTTATATCTGCAATAAGAAAAAAAGATGGCATTATTACTAAAAAGAGAGATGCCATCATGAAATGTGTAGAAGACTTTTATCAAGAATTATATAATAGTAAAGAACAAGTGCCTCCTATACCTATTATATCTTTCGAATTGAACAGAATTTTGAATGAGGAAGTGAGACATGCAATTAAATGTATGAAGAAAGGGAAGGCTCCAAGTAATGATGGAATTATAATTGATATATTAAAAGAAGCAGGTGAAGAAATAGAAAAAAGTTTACCAAAGTTATATACCAAATGTCTAAATGATAAAGATGTACCAGATGATTGGAAGAATGCAGTATTAATATTAATATTTTTAAAAGGTGATAAAGAAGATATTAGAAATTACAGATCTATCAGTCTTTTATCAGTTTTGTACAAAATTTTTACTAAGATAATTACAACTTGTCTACAGAAAACATTGGATTTCCATCAACCAAGAGAACAAGCTGGATTTAAAAGTGATTTTAGTACAGTAGATCATACTCAGGTATTGAGAGAAGTTATAGAAAGGACAAATGAATATGAGTTGCCATTATGCTTACGATTTGTAGATTATGAAAAGGCATTTGATTCTATAAACATTTTTTCAGTGATTAAAGCATTGGATCATCAAAGTGTAGATCCAGGATATTGTCATATTTTAAAGAATATTTATAGAAATGCAACAGCAACAATTAGATTACATAATGATAGTAGGAAAATCAACATTGAAAAGGGTGTAAGACAGGGTGACTCCATATCTCCAAAACTTTTTACAGCAGTGCTGCAAGAAGTATTTTGTGGATTAAAATGGGAAGCTAAAGGAGTGAAATTAAATGGAGATTATTTAAGTCATTTAGATTTTGTAGATGATGTAGTTGTTTTTGCAAATAATGCTTTAGAGCTGCAGGAAATGTTGCAGGAGTTATCAGATGAAAGTAGGAAAGTAGGACTAAAGATAAATGTTAAAAAGATTAAAGTAATGATTAATAGTGCATATTAGTATTATGTAACATCTAAAAATTAAAACAGATATGCTGAGGTAGTGTAAAGAATCATTTGATAAGTGGTTTGTGTTTCTTTCATAAGTCTACAAAAGGAAAAATTAAATCTATTTAATCATTTAAAATTTAATTTCAATATGTAATATTGTAATGTATGGGTTAATGTGGTTGAAGGTAATGAATTCTAGAGTTAAAACTTTCTGGATCGAACTTTATCCCATCACTTCTGGTGATAAAATGTTACATAACCCTATTGAGGGATTAACTTTGATTATCGTAGGATGATGCTACTTTCACTCAATATTGTAATTTTTGTATGACTGTGACCAAAAGTCACTACTTATTAGAAGAAACTACTGAAGATCATTACATATCTAGGCATATCAGAGCTTTCTGACATAAGCTTTATAAACAAAATAATTATGTTTGAGTTGCAAATATGGTTGAATTGCCATTTTAAAGTCATCAGTTCTGATATATCACTGAAGCATAGTATCCTGAAGGTAATAAAGGAATAATTGATAAAGCAGAAAGTTTGATATATAGTTGCACTTTTTTCTAATTATTTAATAGTTGGCAATCACCAAAACAAATCTATTATTCTTCCAACTGTATAATTATAGCAATAGCATGCTCATGATTTGAGCACTGATATCATAGTAACTCATTGGTAAAGCTATTACTCTACATTGAAGCCTTGTAGCTGTAGATTTTGTGAACTTTTCCATGCATTATCTTCATTTAACAGTGCACAATAAATATATATTTTGGATAGTGTTGTCATTTTTTAAACCCCTTCATTCAGATATTAATTGGAAAAAAAATTAAAAGATGTGATAGACATTTCTCATGGCCATTTTAATTGCTTTATTTAAATATTATTGAGAGATATGTTGCCAATTCTTTATCAGAAGGGTTAGTAATTAACTATTCTGCTAAGTGGAATTGTTCATACTAGTTTTTGGTATGGGGATTAGGGTAAAAATATTTTCTCAATTATATGGATGTATTGAATTCCAATCAGAAACATTAAGTAGTTTAATGTGATAAACTGTATACCTCATTTTCAGACCTCATTTGCTATTATTAATGTGAAAAATCAGTTAAAAACCAAAGGTGAGCACTTTTTTTTTGTTCAATTATTCAAGTTAAAGTTTATCTCTATTTAATGGATATTATCTCATTATATATATATATATATATATATATATATATATATATATATATATATATATATATATATATAAGCAGGAGAACTTCAGCATAGTTTTTAATACTATTTTAAGGTTTGTTCCTATTTTTATGCACAAATAATCTAAGTATATATATATGTAAATAAGAGAAATTAAACATTAGTTGTTAATGCAATTATATGCCATACTGATGTAGTTTGAATCCAGATTAGATAATGTTTAGATATTTTTCATAATAACAAATACCCCCCCCCAAGTAGGTAGACCCAAGAACCAGCTAATAATTTAATAATTGGTTAATAAATAAATATATAGTTAATTCTTAGATAGAAACGAACTTTAAACTTTCATTAGTGATAATTTTTATCCTCCTGTGTGCTGATTAAAGATTTTGGCTGTTTAATCTTTTACATAAGTGTGTGAGGATATATTGGGATTGTCTGTTGACTGATTTTAATGATTATATATATATATATAACCATAGTGGAAGTGAAGACTTCAAAATTAAATATCTAAATATACACTGAAAATCTTACAGCAAATAGATATGTGATTTGAAATATTCCGAATACGATTATCTAATATTTTACACTGAAAAAGTTTTTGAAATGCTATATATATATATATATATGCGAGTGCGTACGTCTATATATATATATATTTCATGTGTCAAAGCATCAGCTGGGAAGCAAACCCGAAAACCCAGGACAACTGCTTGTAAGGCTGCTGTGCTGACCACTCGACCACCAACACTTGACACGTCTATATGTAAGCGTATATTACCAGACTTAATTCAAAATTAATATATTACAGAGAAAAAAAAATAGGGGGATGGAAAGTTCTTCAAGAAACATTAAAGGTAAAAAAGTCTTATAAAAATGCTCTATTTTTTCGTAGTATGAAGATTCTTAATTATTGCGTCACAGATCTTGAAATCTTTCCCCCTTCTATTCTTAACAATCAGTTTTTTAACAATAGCATCATGATACTGGCTTTCAATCTTCATTAAATATTTGATAACCAATATACGCTTTTTTTTTTTTTTTTTACTAAAAAATTTTATTGAGTTAATGATAGATTTAAAGTAGTATTAATAATTTTAGAAGATAATTTAAAACAATTCTACGGGTTAAAAAAAAAAAAAACATTATGGATAATTGTTAAATCCATTAGTCTGTCATTACTATTATTATATATTTATTGGCTTAATAATCAACTTATTAAGAGAATGAAAGCAAAAAAAAAAAGTTCTAACTACATATTTATAAGCTAAAACAGTACTTCACTAACCCTCACCGCCTTCAAAAACTTTTCACTTAACATAAATTTTCAAACAAAAAACAAACAGAAATAAAAACATGAAAAGAACGTCCAGAAACCTGATAAGTTGAAGCTAATTAGAAGTTACTCAGAAGTTAATTAGAGCTTACAATCTTAATTAGAAAATAGTGGTATTTCATAAGTAATTATTTTTTGTTTATTGGAAACTGATAAAAGTTTAAAAGAAAAAAAAGTCAACAGAAAAAACAAAAACATTATTTTTAATTAACACTTTCATTACTAGTGATAAATAATGTAAATCCCGTACATTTTAATTTTGAAAGTAGTAGACATAAAAATCCATTTCACTAAAGCTTTAATTACTTACATGTTAAATATTAATAGCTATTAATGTGTTTAATTTAAATAAGTAAAAACCTTACTATCAAAAAACATATATTTTTACTGTTATGTCATCATGGCCTTTCTATTAAAGTAATCAACCATTACTTGCGGGGAATTTTATCCTGTTCACATTGCTTCTATTAAATAAGTAAGTTTCTATGCCTGAAGAAAAGTTGAGTAATTAGGCATAAAATACTGTGATTATACAATAACACTTAATCATCATTCGTTATATTTGGCCACTTCCTAATTAAAGTTAAACATATCAAATGGATGCACAAGTTGGCAAACTTACCAATGAGAACCAATTGGGATTGTTTGGTTACAGTATCCTATTGCTAAATTACCTCTAACCCTTTTTATACAGATAATTTTGCAATACATATATGTCAGAAATTGGGGAAAAAATTTGTATGGTTGGTTGCTTGGAAAGGTGTCACGTGATATTAAAGTACCTAAATGAAAGAATGAAATTAGCAGTTCATTCAGTTGGTCAAAGATTTATTTTTACATTTATAAAATGATAAAGAGATGAAGAAACCCTTAACGTTTAAGTCTGCTATTTTATAATTGGGACAAATTGCATCATCAACCATTATTAATCCACTGCAGGATGAAGGTCTCTAAAAGTTCAAATTATCTTCTCTGATCTTTAGCTTCTCTTCTCCACAGCACCCCTGCACACTTTCTTATTTCATCCATCCATCTCACATGTGGTCTCTTTCTGGGTCTTTTACAATCTCTTGGAATCCAGTTTAAGATTTCAATTGTCCCTCTATTATCATATCTTCTAGCAATATGTCCAGTCCAACTCCACTTCAGTCTTTTAATTTTTTCAATGAGGTCAATAACACTTGTTTGTTCTCTTACCCATATATTGCATTTTCGATCTCTTCTTGTTACTCCTAACATGCACCTCTCCATACTTTTTTGAGTGGTCTGAAGTCTCTGTATCGCTCTTCTATTAAGTATCCAAGTCTCACATCTATAAGTAAGAACTGATAAAACACATTTATTAAAAAACCATTCTTTTCAAACACAGGCATATTTCCTTTTAGTATCAAGTTATTTCTACCAAAAGCACTACAACCAAGTTTAATTCTATGAATAATTTCATCCATTATGTTTCCATCTGTATTAATAATCTGACTAAAATATTTGTAGCTGTTAACTTCTTGAACATTACTTTAGTCTTTTAAACATTTATCTTTAGTCCTACTTTCATCTGATAACTCCTGCAACATTTCGTGCAGCTCTAAAGCAATATTTGCAAAAACAACTACATCATCTGCAAAATCTAAATGACTTAAATAATCTCCATTTATTTTCACTCCTTTAGATTCGCATTTTAATCCACAAAATACTTCTTGCAGGTTTTCAAATATTTATATCAATATGTGAAATTACTAAATGAGAAGAAAGTAAATATATGAACTGTTGGTTGAAAATATATTAAGTATTGTGCACTTGATCTTGTATCTATACATGAAAGCAATAAATGAGAAGGGAATGCAATATGTGAACTATTTGTTAAAATTATATTAATTATTATATTCTCGATTTGAGACTTACATTTGGAATTATTATAGCTACAATCAAACTATATCCATTTTGATTTTATTAATAAATGGTTATATTGTTTATTAATCCATTTCTTTGTTTTCCATATAAGTTTAAATATTATAACTTCAACACAACATATGCTGGCTTATAAATTATCCCAAACTTTGAGAACATGCAAACCAATGAGTGATATATTGGGGTGTTACGATAATGATTTGTAATTGATAATGATTGTTATTTTACATAATCCTAAATAAATGTTCTCTTTTGAGGAGGTTTGGCACTGGGAGTTTATTCAAATAGAAACCAAAAACAAATAAAATGCTTTAGAGTGTTTGTGATCATAAAACGATCATCATCATCGTCTCTGTTATTGAATTTAATTATATTGATTTAAATCAGGATTTATAAGATCCACAGATATGTGTAGTGTGATATTATTACATTTATGATTATATATATATATATATGGCTGCAGAAAGGAGTTTGCTATTAACTGAAAGGAGACCCTTTGATTCCTCTTGAAGGCCTTAAAGGAACCGAGCAGGGCAAATTCCTAATGTTCACTCCATACGTTCTTGTCGTTGCAGCTGTTATTACTATGTGATTATTCATATAGTATATGAACATGGATGGGGTGCTCACCAACACGCATTAGCCAGCGTGGTGAGTTTATTGGCTTTTTACCTCTGAGTTTAAAATCGAGAAACACCATGGTCTTTCTTCTCAGTGCCTGATAAGGCAGAATGAATGTTTGTGTAAATGATAAATATTTTTCCAATACATATATACAATTATGACAGACAAAAATAAAGCATGGCCCTTATTCCCAGGAGGCTGTAAAGTCACCAACCAAGGCAGCGGTTGGTGGCCAAAGGCGGAGGGTGCTAAGAATCCCCTGATTGTGGACCCAGGCTGCCATTTGATGACGACTTTTTATTTAGGTACTTATAACTGCAGATCACTTTCAAGTGAAGGAAGATTGCAAGAATTAGAAGAAGAATTGTCTTATATTAAATGGGACATTATTGGACTTTGTGAAGTTAGAAGAAAAGGTGAAGAAACAATTGATTTAAAAAGTGGACATATACTCTATTATAAAGGCACACATATTGGAAATACAAGTGGAGTAGGATTCATTATAAATAAAAAGTGGAAGAACAATATTGTGGAGATTGATGGTGTATCGGACAGAGTTGCAAGATTAGTTATACAACTTAATAGCAGATACCAAATGCAGATAATTCAGGTTTATGCCCCAACAAGTTCTCATAGTGATGAAGTAGTAGAAGATTTTTATATGGATGTACAAAAGGCTTTTGATCAGAGTAAACAACATTTTAAAATTGTTATGGGAGACTTTAATGCTAGAATTGGTAGACAAATGAAAGATGAAATTGCTGTAGGTAATTTTGGTTATGGTAATAGAAATGAGAGAGGACATAGACTTGTGGAGTTTGCAGAAAAAAAAAAACTTTATATTATGAATTCATTTTTTGAGAAAAATGTTAAAAGGAAATGGACATGGAAGCATCCAAATGAAGGTACAGCAGAATTGGATTATATTTTGACTAACAGGAAATACATATTTCAAGATTGTAATGTTCTTAATAAATTTAACACAGGAAGTGATCATCGATTAGTAAGGTGTAAGTTACGTGTTAATGTAAAACTAGAGAGACAAAAATTATTGATAAAAACAATATTTACAGTTGATGTTCCTAATCTTCAGAAACATTCTAATGAATTTAAATTAGAACTTACAAATAGGTTTCAAGTGTTAGGAGATTTTGAACATGATTCAGATTTGAATGAAATTAATATGGAAATAACTGATACACTTTTAAAAACTGCAACAAAGATAGCTGGTAGAAAAAAGCAGCAATTGACTAATAAAATTTCTACTGAGACTAGAGAATTTATGAAGAAAAGAAGGAATATGGAGATATACAAAAATGATGTATTAAAAAGAATTGAATATCTCGAATTTTGTAAAATGGTACGGAAAAAAGTTGAAAATGATATAAGAAAGTATAACTGTGAAATAGCAAGGAAAGCTGTAGAAGAAAATAAAAGTCTCAAGAATGTTAAACAACATTTTGGTATTGGTAGGAAATTTATATCTGCAATAAGAAAAAAAGATGGAATTATTACTAAAAAGAGAGATGACATCATGAAATTGGTAGAAGATTTTTATCAAGAATTATATAGTAATAAAGAACAAGTACCTCCTATATCTATTACATCTTCTGAATTGCCCAGAATTTTAAATGAAGAAGTGAGACATGCAATTAAATGTATGAAGAAAGGAAAGGCTCCAGGAAATGATGGAATTATAATTGATATATTAAAAGAAGAAGGTGAAGAAATAGAAACAATTTTAGCAAAGTTATATACCAAATGTCTAAATGATAAAGATGTACCGGAAGATTGGAAGAATGCAGTAATAATATTAATATTTAAAAAAGGTGATAAAGAAGATATTAGAAATTACAGACCTGTCAGCCTTTTATCAGTTTTATATAAAATTTTTACCAAGATAATTACAACTCCTCTACAGAGAACTTTGGATTTCCACCAACCAAGAGAATAAGCTGGATTTAAAAGTGGTTTTAGTATAATAGATCATATCCAGGTATTGAGAGAAGTCATAGAAAGGACAAATGAATAGGAGTTGTCATTATGTTTTGGATTTGTAGATTATGAAAAGGCATTCGATTCTATACACATTTCTTCAGTGATTAAAGCATTGGATCATCAAGGTATAGATCCAGGATATTGTCATATTTTAAAGAATATTTATAAAAATGCAACAGCAACAATTAAATTACATAATGATACAGGAAAAATCAACATTGAGAAAGGTGTAAGGCAAGGTGACTCCATATCTCCAAAACTTTTTACAGCAGTGCTGCAAGAAGTATTTTGTGGATTAAAATGGGAAACTAAAGGAATGAAAGTAAATGGAGAGTATTTAAGTCATTTAGATTTTGCAGATGATGTAGTTGTTTTTGCAAATAATGCTTCAGAGCTGCAGGAAATGTTGCAGGAGTTAGCAGATGAAAGTAGAAAAGTAGGACTAAAGATAAATGTTAAAAAGACTAAAGTAATGTTTAATCGATTTGTTCAAAATATGAAAATAAAGATTGATTATGAAGAATTAGAAGAAGTTAACAGTTACAAATACCTAGGTCAGATTATTAATAGAGATGGAAACATAATGGAGGAAATTAATCATAGAATTAAACTTGGTTGGAGTGCTTTTGGTAGAAATAACTTGATACTAAAAGGAAATATGCCTATGTGTTTGAAAAGAATGGTTTTTAACAAATGTGTTTTACCAGTTCTTACTTATGGATCTGAGACTTGGACACTTAATAGAAGAGCAATACAGAGACTTCAGACCACTCAAAGGAGTATGGAGAGATGTATGTTGGGAGTAACAAGAAGAGATCGAAAACGCAATGTATGGGTAAGACAACAAACAGGTGTTACTGACCTTATTGAAAAAATTAAAAGATTGAAATGGAGTTGGGCTGGACATATTGCTAGAAGAAATGATAACAGATGGACAATTGAAATTTTAAACTGGATTCCAAGAGATTGTAAAAGACCCAGAAAGAGACCACATGTGAGATGGATGGATGAAATAAGAAAATGTGCAGGGGTGTTGTGGAAAAGAGAAGCTAAAGATTGGAGAAGATGGATTAAACTTGGAGAGACCTTCATCCTGCTAGTGGATTGATAATGGTTGATGATGATGATGATATATATATATTCTCGTTGAACATGGAATATCTTATAGATATTGTGTATAACATAGTTTTTGGGTTCAAACCCGAACTACTGAGGAATTAATCGCTACATAGTTGGTTGATGAGGGAGTTACTTTACGTAATTCATCTATCGTTACAACACACACACACACATATATATATATATAGTCATTTGACTCCAGACTATGCTAAACAAATTTAATAATAAGTAATTACATTTTTCAAGCGTTGTTAGCCAAGAGGTCAGCGCAGCCGTCTTGAAAGCAAGCACTTAGTTGCAGACGGTTATTGCGGGTTCGCCTCCCTGCCGATGCTATGACATATGAAAAAATATATATACATCTACATTTCAGCTATTAACAATTCTGTTCAAGACAGAAAAAAATCTTTCCAGAATAGAGAGAAAAATTTAAATAAAATGATGTTATAACTAGCTGTGATTTATCTTAGTTTCTTTTTTTTTTAAGAGTTCACAATTTTTTAAACAACTTTTAAATTCTGTAATTACTTTAAGAATTAATGAATAAAAAGTATTTAAAAAAAATTGAAAAGAGTTAACATCGTGATGAGAAGAGATTATAACAATAACAACAACAAAATTAGTAGTTTCAGTAAAATAATAAAAAAAACTTTTCTAACTGAATTGGGATCTATAGTTTCTTGTTTATTCTGAAATGTTCCATTGAAAACGAACCTTTTGTATCAACTGATTACTGGAGCGATTATTGTTTATTTTCTTACTAGAAGTAGATGGAAATTTTAAAATTGAAACAAATAAGCTATATTGAATTTTAGTAATGAAATAAAAGACAATACACCAAAGAAAGTTTGATTGTCTAGATAAACTCTCTATGCACTTGTTAAGAAACTAAGAAAAAAAATAACAAGAAAAATTAATTTAAAATAAACATTCTTACATTTAAAAGAAAGTGCAAACATTTTATTATAAAAATAGTATACACAGTATTACAAAAAGAAATCAAATAAAACAATGAATATAAAAAACTAACTCAATATTGTTCAATATCAGTGTGATTTTTAAATGATAGCTCCGAGAATCTTGAGGCATTTAAGCACTAAGTGACAGATTTAACTTCAATCCAAGAACGTGATATGTTAAGTCCACCATTCTACCTTTACATTAAACACAGGGAACTTTGTTTTGAAAACAATATATAAAATTTTTAATTTTAAATATTTTCATATATGTTCTAAGTAAACAAAAATTAATGCACTAAAATTTAAGACTATTGTTCAGTGCCATATAATGAAATCTGATCTCAGTCTGGCAATCTTTATCTGTCTTGTAATAATAATTCATTCTTGCTAATATCAAACAAAATCAGAATGAGCAATAAATGCATCTTTCTAAAATAAGTTTGAAGTGTGTGGAAGAAAGTAATCACAACAGTCTTATACTATGATTAAACAATTTTTGAATGGTCTGAAAAAAATATTTCCATAACTTCATTTAATGTAATATTTCGGTATTCTATAGTCAACATTTTATAATGTATAATAATATAACAAATTTCATTGGCAGTAATTTACAGAGAGTGAATGCTTATTTCACTGATTCAAGTCAGTAATGTAAATTATAGATAAAAAAAATAGTAATTAGGATAGAATATAACAGAGTGCTATAATTAGACAAAATATCTTGAAGTCTTTTAAAAAAAAAAAAACTACTACGGAAATTAAAAAACAACAAGCACCCCAAAACATTAAAAAAATAGAATAATAGACCAGTATCTACTATATTGCTAGAAGAGATGATAATAGATGGACAATTGAAATCTTAAAATGGATTCCAAGAGATTGTAAAAGACCCAGATGGATGGATGAAATAAGAAAGTGTGCAGGGGTGATGTGGAGAAAAGAAGCTAAAGATCAGAGAAGATGGTTTGAACTTGGAGAGACCTTCATCCTGCAGAGGATTGATAATGATGGTGATGATCTGGTATGTGAGGATTTGTGATTTATTGATTGGTTTGTAGTAATCACGAAATTCATCTATAGCATTTTTTTTCTTTTTTTAAAATTTCTATCTTTTTTTTTCTCTTTTGGAACATGAATGACTATATATGTTTGCAAGTGGTTGCTAATGATTACCATTGAATTTCATTTAATGCTAAAAGAAAATGAAAATTAGTGAGAAATTGATTATTGGATTGTAATATATCCAGAGCCTCTCTCAAAAATGAAGACATGCAATAAATCTTCAAGGATATTTCCTAGGGTGGCATAAGATCCCATAAATGATTTGCCACATTTATTTACTCTTTAAATAAAATATATGCAGATATAGCATTCCTTCCTCTACTCCAGAAATATGCATAATTTTATTCATCACTCTTATAGGTTTGCTTTATACATAATCAATTTGTTTTATTGAGAACATAGCTTTGTAACTTTGTTGGTCTCTTCTGCACTCAGGCCTTGCTAAGATTCTATTTTCTTCCTCTGGCTCTATAATCATTTCTGCTTCCACCTCATTTGTTACTTCAATAGTTTATTCTTAAACAGGAGAGCCAACATGAGTTTTTAATTCAGTTTCATCAGAAATATCAGTCTGATTTACCATCTCCAAGTTCAGAATAACCATTGACTTCTAATGATTATATTCTCCATTCTTTAATATGTTTTATACGACATCCAAACACTCTGTCATTTTCTAACTTTATTTGTTCAGATACTATTTCCATAATTATTCCCAATAACCATTTCCTTTTCATTATATCCTTGGAATCCATACACTTTGGCTCACAGTAAATTTTACATTTTCCAAATAACATGTGGAAATAATATAGACAAGTATATTTTCACATATCTTAACAGATCTATGGAAGTTTTCTTTGTGATCACAATGGGTGTAAAATGCTGATAAAACATAAGCAGCAGTAACTGTTTTCTGTATTTCAGTATATTCCTGCTTGATTAATGCATTTTCCAGCTGTGTATTGAATTCTCCACTATACCATTCAATTGCAGATAATAATCTGGTGTTAATATATGTTATATCCCCTACAAATTTTTTTGAATTTCTCAGAGTTAAACCCAGTTCCATTATCTGCAACTATAGTTTTTGGATAATTATGCACCACAAAGAGTTTATTCAAAACTTTCATTGACATTTCTAAACTTGTGTCATCTACTACATAATATTCAACCCATTTTGAATATACATCCATGGCTAAAAAGAATATTCATTCATGAAATGGTCCTGCATGGTGTAAATCATAGGTTCCCAAACTTTCTGCTCCCTTTGCAAGACATAAATTTTGTAATCTCTGCCCCAAGTATAACAGTTTTTTGCATTCATTTTTGACATGAATAGCAACTAATGATACTGTACCAGATGATGCCTACCCCATAATTCATAAGATGCACACAAAATATAACATGATGTCAATATCACACATCGGAATAAGGCATCAACAAAAACTCAATATCAAGAACAAGAAAAAAAAATTAAAGTTATTAAATTTAAGTTTAATTGAGTAAAAGCAAACCAAAATCGATTATATTTCCTGACTTCTTCCTATCCAAAACTATAATACCTGCTAATTGGTACCACAAAGGTTTAGCAGTATATCTTTGAAAGGTTGAACCTAAACCTCACCGTTAGGTGCCACTTTTGAAAAGAAAAAAACACTTTCAAAAAAGGAATACTACTGCCAACAAAACAAAGCAAAACAAAAAAAAAAACAACAAATTAGCATGTCAATAAATTTTCAATAATCACAAACAGAGATTACAAACTAATAATAATAATTTCATGCAAAGTAAGTTTCTCTTTCCTCAAATAGAACAGTATGTTAAAAGCAAACAACAACAACAAACAAATAACAGTCAGATCTCTCTATCCTTCTGTTTCACCTACTATGTACTATAATAATATTTATTTATGTATACCTATACCCAAATCCTCGTATATTATACTAATTTTAAAGTTAATAATACTAGTCATATATGTATGTGGGTATTTTAGCATACAGTATAGAAAGTGTATGCATATAAGTAACAGATCAGTAAATTGCACACACACACACACATATATATATATCGCTAGTGGTTAAATAAATGTAAACATGCTGTGTATGTGTACCCAGAACCTACATATATGCAGGAAAGAAATAATGTTATAGGTTTAAAACATTAGAAAATTTCTTTATTTTAAAATAATATTATAAAGTTAATATTTGAAATTATAATATTTCTGCATATAGCATTAAATTATTCAAATGTGTTACATATATAATAAAATGTTTACAGAGTTGTAGATTTGTTTTTCGAAAAAGATAATTTAGTAAAATTAATCCTTCTTGCTCTATTGACTTACTTAAAATTTTAAGAATAAAAATAATTTTAAAACAACTATGAATAAATTAACCTGGTCAAGATCGAGGGATCCACCTGTAAGAAAATCGATAACATCAGGAATCCCAGATTTCCAAGAATATAGTGAATTAATTAGAAAAACAGATCTGAAACTACCAACAAAGAAAAAGAGAGGAGAATAAGTAAAAGAGGGGGGGGGATGAGCTAGTATATAAACTTACTACAGCCATTTAAAATTTTTTTTCAATTCATTTTTTTAAGTGAAATTTTTATTCAGTCATTTTAAAATTGTTAATCATGATAATAATGGGGTAAAAAGGCAATTTTTTGCTTTCTAGTCTGAAAGATAGTCTACAGAATGTGGAGGAAGAAAAACCAATAGCCGATGCCATCCAAAGAAGTGCTCAAGACCAAGCCACTTTGCCATAGCAGAGAAATTATAGTGGTAACAGATCTCTACAAATCTAAAATAAACTTTTAAACTAAACTTCATAACTTCTAAAGCTAGCTAAACTTACTATCAATGGCCCATATAGTCTAATGTGTTCTAAATTTCTGAATATTAATTCCTAAATTAAAATGTAAATTTTATTTTATTTTATTTAAATTGTAAGTCTTTCCTGTGACATATATGATTCCAACTTATTTTACATACTTTATCGATTTCAACTAGTTTAAATTATTTTAGCCTGATAATATTTGTTTTTATTGATAATTTTCGTAAATAAATTAAACTGATATTAAACTGAATTAATCTAATTTAGGCTACTTTATTTTATTCCCTTTTAAACTAAGCAAATAAAGCCAAATCTTAGATTTCACTTACGTGAAATCCTATTTCTAAATTTATGTTTCTTTTAGTTAAATCTATGCCAATATTATTTTCTTTTCAATTATGTATTTGTTTATGCTATGTTTCTTCAGAATGGAGTTTACTCGTAGTTAAATGATTAGTGAGAAGTGATTAGATATTCTCACACATATGTAATTTCACATTTATTAACCTTTTCACTGATGATTTTAGCTATTGGCCCTCTACTTAAACTGATTCTTTTAGTTATTGGCCCTCTACTTAAATCTGAGAACAATGTGATTGGTCTGTGTCATTTGCAATCAGTTCTTTTGTTAAAATATTAATCTAAAATACACAGAATTTTTTTAATTCAGTTTCTAAAAATTGAATAATTTTAGATTCAAATTGGTTAAATGTAACGAAAAAATAATAATGTTAATAACTGTCGAAAAATATAAGAAAAATGGGTAAAAAATAGGTAGCAGTAAAACAAAAGAATTATAACTCAACCAATGATTGTGCCGTTATTCAGATCAACAGCGGTCGAGTAATTCTCTTTTTATTTCCAGTTTGCTTATTTCTCTTGTAAAATTTAAAATTTTCCAAATCAAACTTTATATTTCCATAAAGTAACATCAAATCTTATTTATGAATGTAAAAAATTACGATAGATGTTATTATTTACTTCAATTACGAACGTACACAGCTTCGTTGTCGTGTCTGAATCTTCATTTAGAAACACGCCTTAGGAATTTCCTGATTACGTTATGTAGCAATAATTATTTTTTGTTATGGATATTTCTCCAAATGTATTTTTCTTCTAATATTTAAAATTTTCCGAGTCAAACTTTATATTTTGATAGAGAACTATATTTTATTATTTGTGAACCTAAAAAATTGCAATAAATGTAATTATTACAACAAAATCATTATGAATGTGTATAACGTGAATTGTCTTTGTTAGTGTTGCTCGTTTGTCAATCTGTCATTTAGAAACACGCCTAGAAGATTTGGTAGTATCCAATCAGAGAACAAAGACAGAGGGGTGTAACAAGTCGGCTATCAAAATTATTGATTTTTTTGAAAAAGTATAACGCTATATGCGGATGTTTTTAGAACTAAAATTGAAAGCATGAATTTCCTATCAAATAAGTCTAAAATGAAGAAATTGCGACCAAAATTGACCAAGAGATGGCGCATGCAAACATTAAACGCATCACATCGCGTCACATACAGACAAAAATTTTTCAAAAGATGTGGCGTCTCCGTAACTTTCATCGAAACGGTTAATGCACAAACAAAACTCCCTTCTGAAATGGATGAAATAAATCTTATTTGAGATATAATTAAAAGCTTATAAAGGCTTTAAGATAGGTTTGCTTTAAATGAAATATTTAATTAATATTTAGCTGAAGTGATGAAATATGGCATAAAGCTATAATTTAATATTGTAATTATCCAAAATATGCTGTAGTCCTCCCTAGAGTTATATAATGCCTATATATCTGGCTTAGCAAGTTAGACTCATAAGTTTTCCTTAATAGCATAGTTTTAGATGCTAGATTATGAACTGATTTATGTTAGTTTCATGGAAAGAAACTATTGTTTTGTTTTGTAGTTTATTATATGATGTAGTCAGCAGGGCGAATGTGTCCTTAGGAAACACATCAGCATATATACTCCTCGCTGTATATTTTGTGCTTCCAATGAGCGTATGTTTTAAGGGCCACCCCATTCATTAGTTTGGACAACTATTTCTTCTTCAAATGAGCTTTGGTTTTGAGGGCCACTCCATTCTTCGTATTTAGGACTGGAGCACAAGGATCCAGAGTATTATATTAGTTGTTCAATCCCCACCATTAAAAGTTCTCATTAACAGCAAGTAGTACGGTGTTTAAAAAACTGGTTACTTGGTAACAAATCCAGTGAGCAAGCACACATTCGAGATGCACAGACTCCGATTGTATACCTTGTAAGCACCTTGGTATCTAAAATCTGACTGCCTATCATCAGTTCATCCCGCCATAATAATTTATATTTCAGCATTGATCTGAAACAGAATCTAATTTTATAGGCATATAAGCTATATAGAGAATATGTTAAATGAGACGTGTTAAACAAAATATTATTTATAAATAATGATAATCACTCCTACTATCTGCTAAAGCAAATCTAAATCCAAATATATAGCATAAACTAGGCATAGATTATCATGAGCAAATTAAATCAATTTGTAATATCATACTTATAAGACTCATGAAACCCAACTTATATTATGTAGAATTCATCACCTGTGAATGATACGTATAACAAGCAAAATTAAATTAAATAGTTTGTAACCTGTAAACCAACATCACCTGTGAGTGATATGAAATGCTAAATATGTAAATCAGAACTGCTGTATCCCCTAGAATCATCACCTACAAGTGAGACAATTTAAGTAATGTTATTGTAATTTTATTATCTTTTTTTATTTATTTCATCATTTAAATTTTGGCTTTTATAAAATTTATTTAAATTTTAACTTCTGCTTAGTGTCTCAATTTTGCTCATTATTAATTAGTTGACTATTAGTATTTAGTTATCATGAATCACAATCCAAATTTAATTATGTTGGTCAAGCTATACCTATATAGCTATACTTTGAAATATGTCAATTTCCCATAGTCTTGTGTTTTACCAATGTGCTACTACCAGCATGTGATTGAGGGAATGTGTTGTGACTTCATAAATGTAATCTGTAGGATAGTAAGTCTTGGAGCATTAGTAAAGGAACTGGGGTGAGATTGGATTCGAGGTCTCAACAACCTCATCTCGGTTAACCTTGGGATGATTTACTAAAACTCTAGATGTTACGTGAATGTACAAATATGACCGTTACAATATATATATATATGCCTCGGAATACGCACAAGCATTCCAGAAATTAATTTGGTAGTAGGAAAATCAAATAATAATTTATAGAGAAACAAAAAAAAATACAAATAATAAAAAAAAATTATGCCATCCGGATTTCTTCTGCTTTTTTTTCATTAATCATCTATGGATTTAGTAACTTTTAAAGGTGCTATAAACCATGACAGCTAGGCAGTGAGGGCTTTCCTTCTTTCCAGCAAAATGTCAGCATTAAAGTGTTCATCATCATTAGCTAGCATCTGTGGCTACACGACAGCAGTGTAGGAGTCTGGCTGGTACACTAACATTGGAAGTTTACTTCATTAGCATTTTAATGATAAAATTTAGGCATTTTTATATTTCTCAGTTTTCTCTAGAAATCTTTATAATAATGACAGCAGCCAACCAAGAGTTGATCATGCAATTCTGGACAGACTATAATTTGAAGCTAGGCTCAGTTCTGCCTTCTTTCATAAAGTTCTCCACTGCTTTATAACTAGAATATTTCTCTTAATTCAGCAAATTCTTAACCACCCAGCAAACAACACATAGCAAGAAAAACAATCAATTCAGAACCCTCCCTCCGTCACCTGCTGTAAACCTTTTATAGCACACCTATAGCAATACAAATTGAGTACCCCTCTTTCACTATTACAGTAATTATCTCCAATTTCTTGGATAATTGATCATAATACAATAGATATAGCTTTTTATACCTTTTTATCTTTCACTTCTTTCATTTTCCACTTAAGACTCTTTTAATTCCTCAAGGAGTTCCATTTTACATATAGTTTTTAATTTTAATACAATGGAAATAGCTTTTTCCATCTTTACAAAAGATTCCAAAAAAAACAAATCTGAGATATAACAAATTTTTAGATTCTCTCAGCTGGTATTGGCCTTAAATTACTTTATTTTTTTAACAATAAATATAATGCACATGATAATAACCTGCATTCCTTTTAACTTGTTAATAGAGAAAAAAAACCATCAAAAATGTGCAAAACATTTACCATTACTCTGACTATCCCCCCTTTTATATATATATATTTATGCACATAAACAATTTATAAAATAACCATAAAATCAGCAAAATAACATAAAAATTAGCGGTTTGAGAATGAGTTAATGCCGATGATTGGTGCATCTGGAGAAAAGGCTGGACCACCTGAATGCCCCCCCCCCCAAATGCTTCTGAACCCACTAACACTCCCCTAGAAATCTTTACCACCCACTGGGGTGATACTGCCTACTTTGGGAAACACTGGTCTAAATGAACTCACTGCCAAGTTACTGTAGCTTCAGAACAGTACTTAATTTTTTTAGCCAATAAATTAGAAGTGCTTTGACAATTTTTCACAGTCTCTTCAAGACTTCCACTTAACTCAGTCCACCAAACACACAAGCATGCTAACTCCATCCTAAAAATACTGGGATGTCCCTTATGTAATAAACATAGGATCCCTTTCCTACTATCAGATGGAATCATCACACGGTCTATCGTAATACAATTTTTACAGGTTAAGTTTACTCAAGCATTCGATATTGCTGGAGACAAATTTTCTGGTCGTTTAATTGGCCATCTGCATTTTACCAATTTTTTAATAGTGAGATAATTTTTAATTCCATCTATTCATTTAGTTATGACTTTACTATTAATATTGTTTCACTTTAAAATGTTTATATAATTTATCTCATATATCTGTGATCTTTGTGCTTTTTGATCTGGCATTCTAAATAAAGTATTTGCACACTTAATCTGTTTTTCAGATTTATAACACAAATCATAATCATAGATGTTAAGATATTAGTTCATCTTATCATTTGATGACTAGCATGACCTGGTTCTCAATATTCTTAATAATAGTTTGTGATCAGTATAAATCTTCAAAAACTGTCAAGCCAGCAACACCCGAAGAAGAGGGAGCTTAATACCTTTTGAAATGTTGTGCATATACTAACCCATGTGCTATTACTAACAGTTGAATGTATTTGGAATATTTAAATAATAGTTAATTTTTTCTAAAGCAATATATTAAAAACTCATATTAGATGATGGAAATAGTCCAACATATAAATACAACTAAAACATCATCATCCCAAACCTACAGAAAATCACTGTCCATATATGAATTGGTGAAACTTTTTCACTACATACACTAAAAGTTCATATCTCCTTAGTCTATACAGTCTCTTTAATTCTGCAAGTTATAACAATAATTCAGTAAGCATCTTACTGTTCACAAACAATATCTTAGAGATAGTCCAATGGGATTCTTGATAAGAGCACTTCTTTATTAATTTCCAAAACAACTTGACTTTCATTAGTTTACCTTTCCACTAGTTTATTTTTTTTCAATCCCATTTAATTCTTCTACAAACTTTTTATCATCTTTGCTAATTTGCATAAAGTGAACTTTTCTTTACATTCAAATTAACCCATTGTAATTTCCAGCAATATTTATTTTTCTTCATAATTAACTATTTATTTTATTTCTGGAGTATTCTAGCACATCAAAATTTCTAAATCAATTCACATGCACAATTTATTTGTGCTTTAAATAAAATATACATGTGCAGATATAGCAGATAGTATTAACTAGTAAATATAGATTAAATAATCAATAACATACATTAAAGTGTTTATCATCTCTATTATCAATATAGCAGCAAGCTTAAATACTCAAATTTTTTCAATCTAGACCAGTGCAAATGTTGTGTGGTTAGGTCACATTTAAAAATTGTGAAGAGATAAAAGCAAACAACATTAAACTAATTGAATGGCTTTACCATTTGAGAATTCATATAAAGTTTAAATATTTGGAAGTTCCAACATTGGGATCAATCTAAGAGTTTTACACTCCTGTCTGACACCCTAACCATTGTACAACACTATGCAGGGCTTACAATTAAGAAACTAAAATTAAAGCATTTAATTCCTTGTAGTTGCACCTCATTCTTCTTCTAAATCAATATATTTCAATCAAGACAATAATTATTTTTATCTAGCATAAATTTATTTCAATGTGTGGAATGTTTTCTTAATGATTAGACATTTATGACAATAAAATGTTTCAACTTCTATCATAGAATATGTTGTGAAATGTTTTGTAATAAACATCACAAAACTTATAACATTCAAACTATGATTTAACATAATAAATATTCTTTAGTGTCTAGTTTGCATAGTTTAAATAAAAATTAGAATTTAAAGAAAATTATTGCTAGCAACTATTTAGTAATTAGGAGATAATACTAATAAAGCTAGTTACCACAAGTACCGATTTTCAAACTTGCTATCATTCATAAAAAAAAAAACTAAAAAAAATTTATTTCAAAAAATTGTAATGTATAAATAAAACTTTTAATCCCAAATAAATTCAAATATAAATTACTTTTTCTATTACCGAATCTGAATAGTAAATAAGTATAATTCCACTTTCTATTTTTCAAAGTTATTTAATTTGAGATCAATATCAAGAATACTGTTAATATAATATTTTAGTTAAAGTTGAGAATATTTATTGTAGTATTGGTTTGTAAATAAACACTATGAAAAATAACTAAATGGAATTTCCATTATTTATTACCACATATACACAAATACAATAAGTTTATTATTTCATTGGATAATTTTGTTTTATAGAACTGGAATATGTTGTTAGAAATAAATATTCTGATGCTTAAATATTTTTATTCTAATTTAATTCTTAGTACTGTACCGGTTGAAAAACCTCCACCATCTAAACTGCAAGTTGGATCCAAACTCAGCCGAACCAAACCGAATTCAAACCTAACTTACCAGCTTAGATCAGTGGATGATCTAAATTGATGGCACAGTGCTATATGCCAGGAAACTAGCTCAATGGTTGGTGATTATTAGAGACACCTGAACTGACACTAATATCGGATAATAAACTAACTAAAGATAATTTTAAGTCGAATCATATGTATATGTTCGGGTTGCCAACATAGACAGCGAGCATTAACATTAAAATAATGATTGAATAAAGGAGTTAAGAAACCAAGTGTGTTAATAAAATATTTAATAATATTAGTAATAGTTTCGTTCAACCTTTAAATAATGATTATATTGATCACCTGTAGCCTTTAACAGAATTTATAATTACAATAAGAATGGCGGTCCTTGTTATATGCCAATACTATTACGCAATATTATGAAATTCTATATGTCTATGCCCCCAACAAGAAAATAAAGGTAGATAAAGGTATTCAGTGGTAACGGAAATTATTATTCTAATTTTATATGAAAGAATGTGAGATTTATTTTCACATTCGCAAATCCATTCATGAAGAGCAAGATATGTATTTAGATGCATAACTTTAATCTTTATTTGAAAACTTATTTAATCTGAGATAACTGAGAATTTGTTCGACTTTAATGAAATCACTTCATCATGAATTACGAGCATAAGAGCAGGCTTTATTGGAACAGAAAGGTAATGGTGCTGATGATTAATGAGCTATAAAATGAATAGAAAATATAATAGCTTGTTGGTGATTTAAGTAGTATGGGGCTTATATTTTACAAGTCTTACTGCCCTTTAAAGAGACATAAAACACAGGGAAAGCCAGGCCGAGTCATAGCTACGAACCTTTAGTGTTCCAAATATAATGTAAGCAGGGGAGAAAGCACTTTCTTCCTCTATAATTAAAATAATAGTAATATCACCAATGACAAGCCTGTGAAACGGAAGATAACCCTACGTCGGCAAAGTTTGAAGATGATGACTTGATAGTCACCATTTGAATAATAAAACCCAATTTATTATAGAATGCTCTACATGATGACTTGATCAAATTAATTAAAGTGAAACAAGCTTTTAACTAAAATTATTTAAAGCAATTATAAAATTATATTAATTATGCCCCAAACATCATGCCCTCCCTGAATCTTAATAGAAAGTAACAGAAATTTGAATGAGAATATATTTATTTGATTCCTTTATTGCAAAAACACTTTAAGATCATAAATATGGATACATACATTTATAAATTAGATAAAGGAGCCGGGGACATAGGTTAGAAATGGAACTAATAATTTATTATTAACCAATTATAAAAATAGCAAACATTTAATAACTTCTTTTGACTCGATGATTGATAGAACAGCATAAATCTAGTTCTAATGGGCGAGAAATACTATCAGAATTAATATTATATTATTTGCATATGGGAAATGGAACAAAAGAGCTCATCGAGTCGAAGGATTATTGGCATATAATTAAAAATAAATGACATTAATAAATTACTCAATAAATATATATACTACAATAAATGAACCATCATTGTAAGAAAGGAAAGTAAAATCTATGGACTAGAGATTGAGAGAATTACTATATAATTTAAAATAGCATAAATAAAAAGGTTTTACACAGATGATCACATTAAAGAATGAGAAGAGCTTTTAAAGGGAGTGTAAAGTTCAGAAACTGGCCATAAAGTTACAGTTCATTATGGAATTATATTACCATTTCTCCAAGGGATGGTTCCTTAGTTTACACGTCTGAGTTGGTGGAAATGTACACGCGCATTTGGTCAATTACGTGAACAGCATTTTGATTGATTTTTTCATGATTTTTGGGCAGCATGATTGGTCCGGAAAGGATTTAGCAGCTTCATTGAAGATTCCTGACATTTAGCCCCTCACCATGATAGAAACACTATTTAAATTCATAATTTTAAAATGCACAGTTTAATGGCACTTCTCTAAAACAAAGATGGCTTATTCCTTCTCCAAACTTTTCAGAGCTATTTATACTGTGTCTGATGCCTTCGGGCTAGTACTTCTTTCATTTTCAATGTTACATGTTTCTACTAATTAATTTTAGATACATTCCTTCAATAAGGCTTTCAAACTCATTAACTTGAATTCATTTTCTAATTAGAAAATAAATTTAAAAATCTAAAAAACGATTTTAATTAGAAATTGTCCTTACATTTTAAACAATTATCTTTTTTCTAATTAATACAGCTTTACCCATTGTTTTTGGAAAGGGACAATCTGAAAGCTTATCAAAAGAATGTAGCTTTAATGGCTAAAATTTTAACAAATTATTTAAAAGTAAAATAAAACATTCCCGACGCAATGAAACTTTAGAACAAATATATATATTTAAATATTTATAAATATATATGCCCAATCCATGCAGTTACAATATATATAAATTCGTGAATAATTTTATCATGAATTTATTAATAGCATTGATTAATTTAAACCTTAAACTAGTTAATTTTAACATACATTTATATAATAGTTTTTCTTTAAGAAAACTAGCAAGGATTGATTGTAGAAAGCCCCATAGCATCGGAAATTTAAGGTTAGTACTAGGGTTTGAAGTGGGCTTATGGCTAGATGTCATGAAGCTAGGATCGAACTCAGATCAGACTGCTTCAGTACTATTAATTTCATTATTTTTACTTTTTTCTTTTATAGAGATAATTTTTTGTTTAAGTCTTTCCTTCATCTTGTATGTAATAAGAAAGAGCAATCAATATCATAATTTCAATTTTTAAATTTTGTTGTGATGATTTTATGAGTTAAAGTATAAATCTAAAAATCTTCACTACTAGCATAAATTATTCTAATACAAGACTGTAACTGGCCTAAGGAAAGACTGAAATTTTTGTAATAATTTTTTTTTAATTGGTTGCTTTAATATTTTTTTTTTAAAAAGATATAATGTAAATTAAACAAAAGATTTTAATAAAATATACCTAACCTATGGAAAGGTCATTGTTTTGGTATAGGTTTTTTTTTAATTGGTTGGCAATATGCCTGGCCCTGCCATTGTTTTTTTTAATTAATTGCTTCAACAATTTTTTTTTTAAGATGTAGTGCAAATTAAACAAAAGATTTTAATATTATATAAATAAGTGTGAGAAATTTATCTGGTTTGAAAGGTCCCATTTTAGTAATAGTTTTTTTTAATTGGTTGCTTTAACAATTTTTCTTAAAGATTTAATGTAAATTAAACAAAAGCTTTTAATATTATATGAATAAATGTGAGAAATGTTACTGGCCTGAAAGGCCATTGTTTTTGTAATAAACTGTCTGGTTACACTCCAGAACTTTGAGTGTTTTTTTTTTCATATGTCAAATGTGTTAACCAGGAATCGAACTCGGGCTAGCTTCTTGGAAGTCAGCTGTGCTAGCCACTAGGCCATCAATGCTTGCTGACTTTGTATGAGTGTTTTGAACAAATAAGAGAGAATAATTATCAAAGATAAGAGTTACTGGATCAATTCACAATTAAAATTAAAAAACAATAACCCCAATATGACCAATTACACAGAACTATCATGCTTTGCATGTCATTTGAAAGCCAACTTAACAATAGATCACACCACTGGTGAAAACCTATCACAAAAAAATTATCTGAAATTCTATTCCTTACATATCAACAATTTATATTCCAATATGTAGATAAAAACAATAACTACAAATGCTGAAAGTAAATCACACAATCAGTTTATTGAAGTTAGCATAAGAGTTACATTTCATCAAATACATTATATCAATGAAAAAAAGTCATCAATTCAAAATCATAAAAAAGTGATTATCTTCTCTGCTGTTATCATTTATAAGATAATTATAATCATGAAATTATAACATCAACAATCAACATATTATACATAAAATACCAACTTACAGTGCAGCATTTCCAAGATAAAAATAAGTGCATCCTAAATACTTTTCCATTTAAGACAACATATTCCATATTACCCTTTAAAAATAATTTAATTATTCTGATATTTCAGAAAGTCTCAGTAAATTATAAATAAACTGGTGACTCTAAATATATGCTTTAAAATAAATAATTTACTTTTATTATTCTATTCCAGAAGCCATATATTATAAGTTTGCATAGTTAATGATACTAGAGAGTAGTGCCATTCTCATCCTTTACTTGTTTCTAGAGTCAATAAACATCACATGATCACCATTTCTTATGCTTGCTTATAACTGTTATTAAAACAGGCAAAACTCTCTATACATATTGCCACTCAGTGCAACCCAGAGTAATCAATGGATGCCAGAAGGCTTGTGCATAAAATCCCCATCTAGTACTTACTCATCCAATATCCCCAGACTAGTTTCTGGCTTGTGGCTTTTGTCACAATCCTGCCTAATAAGATAGTGGTGGCTATGGTTATTAAAGAACCAAAGTCACCATATGTATAGGTATTGAACTCAGTTCAGACCTATTGACTATATAAGCTAATAAGCTTGGATTGTAAATATTATAGTGTTTTCAGTTTAAAACTCATAGTTTTGTAGTTAAATAAAGATAAAAGGTGGCTGTTGGAGGGTTGCATAAGATCCTAAGATGTAAGTGCAGTGCTCTCAGATCCAAGGCTCCTCACTGACAAAGACCACAAGCCAGAAATTAATCTGGGGATATTGGATGAGTAGGCATTAGTTGGGGATTTTATGCACAAGTCTTCTGGCATCCATTGATTACTCTGTCTTGCACTGAGTGGCAATACATATAGAGTTTTGCCTGTTTTTGTTTCTAGAATGAATTAATGTTTCTAAAAACACATGAAAAGTGTAAATAAAAAACCCATATGAGATTTTATTGACATGATTGTACTGCATAATTTCCAAATTATACTTAGAATCCACTAAATTTATAACCCTTATATATGACAATCTTGATTAGTGTTTAGCAATATTGGAATACACTGTTTCATATTTTAACATAAAGCTGTTCAATTTTCTATTATTTATAAGAGAGATTGTTATATATTCACATGGACAGTTGGAATCCTTTCAGGCAACTGATGAGGAAGAATTCATAATATATATATTGTAACGAGCACAGACGTTCGTTACATTGTTTTTTATTTATTTATTAAACATGAAAGTAAATTAAAAAGTTCGCATTTAAAAATTTTCTTTAAGAATTAAAAATTGAAATTAAATATCATCTTAAACTCGTATATATTAAATCGCACAGATAAAAAAAAAATTATTAAAATAAAACTGTATTAAAAATAGAAAAGGTATTTTAAAAACAAAAACTTAAAAAGATTTGGAGATAAAATTATATCTTTAAATTTATCTTTAAATATATCTTTGATTTGGAAAACAGGTTAATTAATCAGAAATGGAAATGATAAATTTAATTAGTCAAATGTAAACCAGCCTTGGGCATTTAAATGTAAAAACAGCGGTCAGATAGGAAAACAATAGAAACAAATAGCCAATGAAAGAAATCCATCGGGAAATCGGACCTCAGCGAAAGGAACATCACATCGATGACATAATGCCAAGTCAATCCTTCGAATACGTATAAAAGGAAAATTTGGAAATTATTAATTAGTGACTGAGTTATTGATTATTTACGATGTGACAGATATGTGTTAGTGCGGAAGTGAAGGAGAAGGGATTGAAAAAGACTCAAGTTCAATCCCTTCAGTTGTTATAAAATGGAAAAATGAAACATCGCTTTTCTTATATTCAGAGGACCACAGGATCATTGGGAAATTTAACGCTGGATTTCAAACGGCAAGCAACTGTTAAAGATGAACATTTCTAAAACCGTAAGAACTTTATAAAATATAACGAACAATATTAATTTGAAAACACTAAGAACTTTAAATTTTAAACTTTCCTAGTAATTTAATTGTTACAAATAGAATCCTATCTGACCAAACTAAATTCTTTATTAATAGTGTTATTTGATGTATTTTTTTTTCTTATTTATGTAAAATCATTTCCATTTATTTATTTTTTGTTCTTTAAGTTTTTATCATGATTTTTTTTGTTTTTCGTTAAATTAATTATATAAATGTTAAACTTAAGTTGGGCGTGAATGGCTGTATAGATTTGTAAAGTGTATATTAGGGGAGGGTAATCTTAGGTTATTTGTGTTGTTGTTAAATTGGGTCAATGGATTGGATATATTGATGTAGTTAGTAGATGTAGTCGGAGATTCGCTACTGGCAGAATCGCTGCATACGCCGCACCCTCCCGTTTTGCCTATGGAGGGAATTATAAGATGCAGAGTGCAGTTCCTTTCTATGGAGTTTTTTTTTATTGCTCTTCTTGTCTGATAGATGTCATATTCCTATCTGATGAGGGTCAATGCTTTCTCTTAATCTTTTTGGTGCTGTCGTATTCCGTATTACATTGAATACATCAATATATCAGATGAATTGATGCCAGTTTGACTGCGAATTTTAGCCTAAGGTTAAATAGGGATAGAATATTTTATTTTCAAATGCAAATCTATGTAGTCTATTCATACTCGATCCTAAATAAAAATGCATTAAATTTAAGTTGTTTATGGACGCTTGCATGGATTGGTTATCGGTTAAGTATGTTTTGGATTTTCATATTTGATCAAAATATATAGATATTCGATAAATAATGATACCTTACGGTGAGTATCAAAAATGTATTTATTCGGATGTCTTTTAAGTTATTGGTGACAATGCAAGTATCTTATGGTGAATACTATTGGGTTACGTATAAATTTCCCTCCGCAATTGTCAGTAATCAATAATTTTGTATTTTGATCGCTTATGTTTACTTTGAAATGTGTTTAACCGTGTAATCTATGTAACCGATCTATAGCAACATATTAAAACAAGCTTTTATAATCCCATCTGTGCGAACTTAATTAAAATGTAAACTTATAATATAATAGAAATTAAATTGTAAATTAAAATCTAAGGTAAAGTTAAAAATAATGTTAAATGTTAAAATGTAAAACTAATACTAAAATAATTTTAAATCTTATATATATGTGCATAAATAAATGTTTGTGTGTTAATTACTGGCAGTGGCTTATTTTATTCTTTTTTATATATATACTCTTAGATTATCTTATTAAATCTCTGCTATTCCACTGAGCTAGTGACATGGGCTAATGACAGGAATCAAAATTTAAAAAAAAAAAAAAAAAATTTTTTTTTTGACTGACGTATCTGCCTACTTTATAAATTTTTCTAGGTTCAAATGCCTAGATGGCGCCCTGTAGTGCAGTTTACGTTAAGTCACCTTCTCCGGATCGTTACAATATATATATGCTTCACAATGATTGTCATTTTTTCATAAGTTATAGTGACTGAATAACAAATGTTAAATGCCCTATGACTGGGGCTATCATCTCCCTTTGCATATGAAATAGTAGACAACAGAATCAGCCTACATAAAGTTCATTATATATTTATTGCTAAGTATACCATAATTAATAACACATACTTAACATGTGTGCTGATATTAGGTTTCAATAATAATATACCCTATATATTACATATATAGACATAGGTATATAATAAGCCTGTGTGTTTCAATTAATAATAATAATTAAAGCAACTTTGGCTCGGATTAAAATAGGTATCATATAAAGCTAGAAGTCAGTAAAATTTCCAGATGCATTGATTTATAGAAAATATATTAAATTAAAAATTAAATTTTATACATGATAAGGAATATGATTAATGATATCTTTTGAGCATATAAATAAAAAAAAAGTTTAACTTTCATACTTGATACTTAGGCATGTTTTATGCACAAATCAATATATTTTTAACTTATATGCCATGCTCATTAATAATCTAAACCCAAGAAGATAATTGTCTAAGTGATAGGTTTAATAATGTACAAATAATGCTTAGTTCAGAACAGAATTAAAGTCAAAAAAAAAAAAAAAACTAATTAAAAGATTTTATAACAAACACATGCAAATTTTGAAAATACAATTGCTTTGATGCCTTTAAAGAGTTTTATTTTTATTTTCTTTTACATCAAACTTTTCAAAAAAAGTATTTTTTTAATTAAAATTATGTGTTAGTGCCATTTTTTGAAATTGGGGAGGGGATACAAATTTAAGTAAAAAAACATGTCAAATACAATTTCCTAAGAGACTATTTAATAATGATTTCCAATATACTGTATATAAATATTTTTTTCAACAGTTATTTTACAAATTAAACCTGTTATAATGAAATTAAAAAGAGAAAAAAAATCATTGCAGAAAATTGTGGGGGGAAAGGCTAGCTAGTTTTGGTCTTATTTTATTTTTTGCAAATTTATTTATTTATAATCTTTATAGCAAATTATCTTACTATATATAAAACTAATAGCAGAATTTAATATAAAAAAAATTTACATGCGTATTTATTTAACTAGCATGGTGAGGAAGTCCTCAATACACGCCGCCCTTTGGATTTTGAGATCCCAGGCACAAATATGGAGTGGGATCCAATAAATGATTTCTTTAATACAAGAAAGGAACATATACATCATTTATACTTAACTAAATAATAATACTTAACTTACAACACATTAACATTAATATAAAAGAAAAACCAAGTTAATATAACATTATTTTCCTTGCTCTGATTTCAGTAAATTTATTTATTAAATTTTCACTTAAATTTAGGTCTTTGCATAATTTATTTTCTATGAAAATCAATGTTGGGTTGGATAGTCTTTCTTATCCCATTGAGATTTTTAAATAGTTTTTTTATTATTTTGTTTTAATTCAGAACTTTGGAAATTTGATGCCCTTCATTTCAAAAGTAAGCTTTAGCTTTATGTATAAGAACTAACATCAAATGTCAGCCTCTTGGTCTATTTTATTAATGCATTAAGATATATATTGTGTTGTTAATTAAAACAAGGTAGACAGGTGAGGTGCCTCACTAGCCTCCGGGTTTATGCCCGATTGACCGATCTTAGGGAAGCTACTGCTTCGATTAATTGTTTTCAAAATCAGTACAAAATGGAATAATCTGGTGCAAGACTTAAAAAAAACCCAATTCTCTTTTATTTTCTTCAAAGTTTAATTCTCTACATTATCCTGATTTCATGATGTCCTTCAAAATTTGATCTTTTAATTGTTTAAAATATTTTCTACAACAATACACATGCAGGCACATATATAATTAGATTATAGTTATTAATTTTAATCAATATTGAACTGAAGATAAAAAATTTGCCTTTTATACTTTATTTTTTTACATGGAGTTATTTAGAACTATAATAGCCAGAAAAATAATCTCAAGTCAGCTTAAAACCTTGAATGGAAATTGATTTTGAAATGATTTCTATTTAAGTTTGCAGAATAAATATATACCCTATTTGATAATTATGTATTAGTCTGGTGGAAATGAAAGTTTCTGGCACAAACAAATGCACCACCTAGCCCTCCAGTTATGAGGAAAACTTTGGAGAAGATCTTACTCTCCAAGACTATGAGTGGGGAGCCCCTATTACCAGCCTTAACCTACTACAATAGCCCAAACCCCTAAATGGGTTGGCCTTGCATTCTATAAAAATCATTCAAGTACAAAGAACACATAACAAACATTCTGCTTATACTATTAAACTCCTAGTTGGACATCAAATGCCCCATTCCAGTGGAAGAGGTTAAACTGACTGATAGGCCACCACCCAAGTGCAAAGAACTCTGGTTTCGGCAAAAGGTCACCCTAGTGCTAAGAAGCATTAAAATTCCAGCTCCCTGTTTGGCTCCAAGCTCACCTACTGGGACACCTACCATCTGATGACTAACTCTAAAACCAAAACTACCAACCTTCTTCTAGTTGCCATTCCCAGATTCATCAAATGGACCAAGTTCCCCAGGCTTGAACCCAAATATGTGGACTTCCTGGTCAAGGCTAATCTTGGGGCTCTACCCATAGGGGCTTTCTTATGCTATCATAACTACAACATCGATCCCTTGTGCCCAATGTGTAAAAAACAGAAAGAGACAATTGAGCACTTTCTATTTCAATGTGAGTCCTGGTCGGAACTATGAAACTATGTGCTGATGAATGATTGTGCCCAACCAGTCCTGTGTGATGATCCGGCCTGCCTTCAAGGAGGGCATATTCAGCTCCATCTGCCTGGCAACCTTTGTAAACTTCAGAATATGGACCATCAGGTGTAAAGTGGTGTTTGAGAAAAGATCCATTTTTCCGACTCAAGACCTACCTCTTTGTGAAATTCATCTGTAAGGCAAGGGATCTGATAAGAGGACTTGTCTGCCCTCACTGGCTGACCAAACTTGAGGGAAGCTGAAAATATAGCAAACTATGACCAACTGAACATTACTGCCTAAACTGATCTATACAATTACTGTGTTCTATCATATAAATTATCCAATTTATTTGGCTGATTGTTTAGCCACTGTTGAGGTTTTATTGAATGTTGGTATGCAAACCTGGCCAACAAAAGTATGTGACTTCCTTTTTCATTATTTAGGGTATTACTCCTTATGTACATGTTTGTAAAACTCAATGTATCCTGCCAACAATTAATGTAACTTCGTAAATCATTTGATGTAATACCTAATAATTGGGCTAGCTGTTTGAAATGCCCACAAAAGTGTGAACCTTGACTAGGTTCAAATCCTCTGTAATTAAACATTGTGTATATACATACACAGATGTAATGAGCTAAAAAGATAATTGTTTTATCAACTATTATTAAATTTATAATCTTTTTCAAGTTTCAATCTAGTATATATGCAAATTACATGTATATACTATATTCAAAAAGAATTTTTTTAAAAAAAGAAGACATTTTGCTTGCAATTTTTAAGTAAATAAACACAGACACACAAAAAAAAAAGAGCGGGGGAGAAAGGCAAAAATAATAAAGAGGGAGGTCATTACAAATTCCATGACAAATTTAATTTTATCTTAAAACTTTATCAGAATTATTTATTTTAATTTAATTATCTGTTTGTACTTGTCATCCCTTTATTATAGGGTGTTTTTAATTATTTCTGCATTCTATCTTTATATTAGTATAAATATGATATAAAAATGATAAAATTAAAATTATGTTGTAGCCTTATCTATTTCTTACTAAGATTTGTAAGTAGCAATTAGATCAACTTGATATCTTCATAAGTAGTATTAATAAGCTGTTTACTGCACTCTTCCAAAGATTAAATTATTAAAATAAGTTTTGCAAAAGATCTCTGTTCCCAAAGACACGGATTCTTCAAAAATGCACTGCCTGAAACTGCAAATCTCCTAAATATGACAGGAACAGTGATAATATAAAGAGCCACAAGAAAGCCTCTACAACATAGAAAATTATTTGCTAAATTTAATATTATCTGCTTATGCAGAGGTTGACACAAACCAATTTTTATAAAAATGTTTTCTACAAAACATGCTTAGATGTTTTCAATTCTGATATATTTACAGTGAGTTTATATATATTACAGGTGAGCCAATAAAAAATATGATATCACATAAAATATAAATAGGTATATAATGATAAATGCTTTGTAATAATTGCTAGAATTACTGGTGAAAACATATTAGCTTTAAATAATAAAAAATAGGATGTAAGTAAAGAGATGAAAATATGTAAGTAAAATTACAATTGCTTAATTAAAAAAAAATAATAATAATAATAATAATAATAAAAAAAAGAAAAACTTTTGCAATAGTATTATTTTATCTCAATTACTCATGTAATGTTTTATTTACATGACTGACATTAAATGTCTAATTTATTTAAGTATTAGATGAAATCAAGCACATTTTCGCAAAGCTATAAAGAAAAGTTTTAAGATTAGTTTGATGTTAAATTGATTACTTTTAAAACATAAGATATAAAGAGCAATAAAGACTTAAGCAGGGTAAGTAACATGGTATATAGTAAAAGCATGCTAGAATATTACCATGTGCAAAAATAAAAAACTTTCAAACATAACAACAACAAGGAAGAACAAAAGATTGAATACCCAAAGAAAGGACTAAAACAAATACTATAATTTTAAAAAAAGTAAGGATTCAAAAAATCTAAAGGAAGATCAATAAATTATAAGAGAAAGATTTTGAAAGATTTTATAAAGCAAAATAAAGGTAAGAAAATTTATATACATTTAAACACATAGCAAATCAAATAAGATTAATTAGTACCAAAACTAGTTTAAAAAATCAAATTGTATGGAAAATTAAATACATGCATCATAATACCAATTTATAAAAAATAAATTATTTTTAAAATGCATTATTGGTAATAGTATGTATACTGAACCCTACCATTTGATGCACTGTTTTTTGCCCAATGCACATCAATATACTGATTCATGGGCTACCTGTTTGTTTACATAATATTACGGTAAACCATCAAAGATTTATTTTATTTTTTCACCCATTTTTTTTGTTCATTTTTAAAGAAGCAAACACTTTGTTTTTAGATGGTGTAGGGGTGTTTTTGGTTTTAAATTATCGACTAATGATCCTTCAGTTTCTTTACATAATACTACGGTAAACACAACGATTTGTTTTTTCACCTGGGTTTTTTTTTTTTGTTTCATTTTTTAAATAAACAACCACTTTGTTTTTTGGATGGTGTAGCAGTGTTGGTTTGCTTTTAAATTATTGACTAACTGTCCATCAGTTTCTTTACATAATAGTACGATAACTTTTTTTTATTTAACTTTCTTTACCTAAAAGGCATAGAGTTATTTTTATTTTATTAACAAACACTTTGTTTTTAGATGGTGGAGGCAGGTTGGTTTGCTTTTAAATTATCTTCTTTTCTTTTTGGATGTTTTTATTTGAAAGACTTAAACAATTCGGTACTTTTGAATAAACCAACACTTACTTTTTAGAGGATGGAGGGGAGGGGTTGTTTTGAATTGTAATTGTCATCTTTTTTTTAAAAATTTATTACAAGGTTTTTTTTTTTTTTCAAATATTTATTTGCACTACAAAAACCTTTATATGATAGCAAAAAGTTCTTCCTTAATTTCTTGGCCTTTTTAAAAAAGACATAAACAGTTCGTTTTTATAGAACACTTTTTTTAAAGAAGGGTGGCGGGGAAGGTTTGTTTTGATTTTTAATTATCTTCATTCTTTTTTGATTTTCTTTTTGAACATTTATGTTACCACACAGTTGTTTATTATTATAATTTTTTGGCCTTTTGAAGAAACTCTTAAACACTTCTTTCTTTTTAAATAAAATATTACCTACCTACTTTAAAATCATGTGAACAACAAAAACAACAAGTTTCCCATGAAATAATTTATTGAATCAAAAATAAATGAAACTTTGGACAAGTTGTGACCAAAACAAGTAAAAAACACCATTTTTGGGGACTAAAAATACAACAGCCAAAATTAACACACAAATAAAATAACAGGGAACCAAAACAAAAAAACCAGTCACTTTATCAACTTCTGTGGCTGGCAATTCACTAAGCTTCAACCAATTTTGACAATTTGCAGATAACATTTTACTGTTCTCACAAGAATTCATGCATAAACTTGCATTTGCATGTGAAATCAGGAAAAACTCTGCTGAAAAAAAATAACTTTTTGAAGTTGTGTGCAGTTGAAAACCATATGGAAGTGTGTGTGATCACATGACATTTCTTAATATGTAATACTAATTCCACTATGTTTTCTAAAAAATTTCTGACAATGAATTTTTGAAGAGTTTTGCCTCTTTCAAATATGGCCACCATCAAATCAGACTGTAGCGAGAGTTCAATAGCACTCACTTGAGGAATACTGTCATAATGCAATGGGCGTAGTATTTCATTATGTAATCATAGAATACATCACCCTCAGATGGCCTGTTACAGCTCTTACAACACCTATTGTAGTGTCAGCCGTAAGTTAAGGCCGCTAAAACGACATATTGATGTGCATTGTGTAAAAAATAATGCCATCAAGCGGTGGGGTTCAGTATACATACTATCACTGCATTATTATATTAACTACTTGATCAAATTTTAAAATATAAAAAATAATTAATAATGAAAAAAATTGTAAATAATAACCAAGATTAATTAAAGAAATAGTGCAAACTAACACTTCAGATAATAATTAAAAGAGCAGTGAAAAATAAAGTTACCCAAATATAATTAATAAAACAATGTTGCTGTTTTATTGAGTAATTTGGCATTAAATTCTAAAATTTCTAAAAAAATATAAGATAATTAAGTTACCATTTTATTCCAAATGAGAATAGGTTATTCTAATCTCTTACTTTTTTTTTTAAAGAGTTTAATGAATTTTGAATAATATAAAGATTGAAAGAAGACAATATCCCTTCCCCATTCAATCATTAGAAAATAAAACTGTTTGATATTTGAGCTTTTATTATTTTAATATAAATTCTAGCATAATTATAATTTTAAATAAAATGTTTTATAAACATTTCAAATTATGTGTAGAGTCTATATCAAAGCCCTTCAATATGCCATCACAACAGATATTTTATTAAAAATAAAGTAAAAATTTATTTTAATCTTTGTATAATAACATTATACTTTTAACTGTTAATGAATAAAATATAATCTTAAATTAACATTTTTCATTTTTTCTAAAATACTTGAACAATTTCTTTTATTACAATTTTTTTTATAGAATCATTTCTACTAACCAAACAATCTTAATTCACAAATGTTTGAATAATTATCATTTCCACGTAATAATTAGTGCATCAAGCATAATGGCAGTGAGTAAAATAGTGATAGTTTGTATGACTGATATTAAAGTATACAACCTATTATTGTACAATATATTGAAATACTAGGCCACAAAGTTTTGCGCCTGGAAGAATGTAGATATGGAAAGCACATTGGAGAATAAATGATCAATGTTCTATTAACACTGCTGTCTATATGATCCTCTGAGTGACAATAATTCAATTGTTTTACTGAAATATTAAATGCTATAAAAAGAATGATGTATAATTTTTAAAAATATTTTTTTAAAGAAACAATGCCCAAATATCTATTACAGCTCAGAACACATTTCAAAAACTGAAATTATATGCAAGACAATCCAAAATGAAGTTAATTTAATAATGTATAAAGATTTTTATTAACAAAATATTAAATATTATAAGAAAATAATGACATAATTTTTGAAAAATAATTTTTGTAAAGAAACAATGAACACATATCTGTTATAGCCCAGAATGCAATTCAAAAACTAAAATTATATGCAAAACAATTAAAAATGAAATTAATTTAATAATGTATAAAATTAGACATGTGAAAATATAAGTATGTTCAAATAAAACAATTGGAAACATTTATTATCTGATTATAAATTTTTAAAAATTATAGCCAATAATTTTATAAAATTATTATATTATCTAACATCTAATTAATGTATTTTAAAATTATGATTTAAACAAATTTACTTTTTGCTTGCAGAAATAAACAGCAAAAGAAATCAGAAAAATTCAAACAGTTCCTATGACTTACAAGGAAATCTGTTTCATTCAGATGGGCTTTGGTTCTCTACTTTACCCAATCATTTAACTTCACTATTCTTACATATCTAACCAAACATATCATAATCACAAATAAATGCATATGTAAACTTACAAACTTACTTTTACTTATGCACTATTTAACATGTATTTTTAATTTATGATCTAAACAATCTCATTTTTATGCTCTGAAACATATATTAAAAAAGTTTGTTTATATTGCAATTTAAAAATATATTTGCTGTGTTTGTACATACTTTATTTATGGATATATGATTTAGTTTTTAAAATTAAAGAATACATTATAAATGAAAAAAATGAATTCAAGAATAATGTTTTATGTTAATGAATAATATAATACTATTATATTCATTTCTAAAGATTTTGGTGCTTTAAAGATGAAAGCAATAATTTAAACTGGCATCAATTTCTTTACACATATAAAAAATTTAGTGTTACAATATTGAGTGTTGTAGAGAACCAAAAGAAATTTCTCAAAAATAGAATGACTATGTAGCTTATGTAAAGTGGCAGATGAAACTATTGATCTTATTTTTACTGCTTGCCCATTTTTGAGTCCTGCTAGGAAAAATATCATAACCAGAGTACTGCCAGCTAACATGAAGATTCTAAGAATCAAGGATGCTATAAAAAGTGGTGTCTTTACTGCAATTAGAATGGGAATGTTCCTGTTTCATGCCGTGTAATTAACGAGGAATTATTTTGTTTTTAAATGAGGAAATAAAGAACCATGGGAAGTGTGCAAAACATTTATTCACAGGACTATGTTTAGGGATCACTTATTAATGCTGGAAAAGCTCTTCGGGGACACTTGGGGGCAACTTAGGTCACTGGATGAAGAGCCTATCCTCAGACATGCTAATTAAAAATTAATTCAAGATTAAAAAATGGTTCAATTAGATGGAGAATGACAAAGGATCACTGCCAATCAAAATACAGACTGCACAATGACCACTGGCTAAGTCACTAAATGAAGAGCCAATTGTTCTGGTATAAAACTAGTACACAATAATTATAGACTAAGTTTGAATGATGAACTTCTTGCTCTGATCATGAAATTAATTTGTCATAATAATAACTAATGTATCAAATGGATATATTTTCTAATTTGGAAAATTATTTACTAATGATTGTCATAATACATGTAACAAATCCAAACAAATGTATACCAACAAGATTTATATTGTAATTGTATGTGTATTTTCCTTAATAAAAAACAAAAAACTGCAATTAAAATGTCTTAGAAATTTTTTTTAATAATTTTAAAATAATGAAATGATTGTGGTAAAAATTATAATTACATAACACATGTCACTGATAATATTTCATTATGAAAAACAATGCATTCAAAGTAGATATTATGAATTTTAAGGAGGAAAAAATAGCAAGAGAAAATGTAGTTTTACACTGATTACCAATTAAATAATCAGGCTCATATATATTCCTAATAGAAGAGTGTGTACTTCTAACTCCAAAAGTAAGATAGAAATACAAAAATAAAAATTAGATATGAGTTTAATAATATCCCAAAGTCTGCTTCTGATATCTCATAATGCCATGTTTAATTTTTGCAGCAAACTTTATGATAGAATTCAGTAATCACACAAATTATAGTTTTAGATTGTATTTTATCCTCAAAACTTTCAAAAAAAGCAATTAACATTGATCTACTTGAAAAGACTTTGATATAAACCTGATAAAGTAAACAGAAATTATCCTAAAATAATTTTTCTTACTATTTATTTACTTTATATATCTATTCCATCAATCATTTGGAAAATTGATATGGTCATAGGTGGAAATATGAAAAATATTAGTTTTTAAACTTGCCATCAAATTTTCAAGGAATTCTTAAATAATTTTTTGCTACAATATCTTATGTCACATGATAGATTGTCCACCACATCTCTTTTGCTTCCAGTTATTTTATCAGAATAACTGTGTAAGAAAACTATATTATAAAGGACTTCAATCGCTGTCATTAAAAGAATATCCTCAATAAATAAATTATACATTTTTACTAACTTACAATGCACACAGCAACACATTATTACTATTATACAACATAGGAAATTTATCACAACTGCATTTCGCTAATTATTTAATTTTATTGTCACATACTATGCATAGTAATAATAACAACAACAACAACAATAATAATAGTAACAACAACAACAACAACAACACCACCAACACCAATAATAATAATAATAATAATAATAATAATAATAATAATAATAATAATAATAATAATAATAATAATAATAATAATAATAATAATAATAATAATAATAATAATAATAATAATAATAATAATAATAATAATAATAATAATAATAATAATAATAATAATAATAATAATAATAATAATAATAATAATAATAATAATAATAATAATAATAATAATAATAATAATAATAATAATAATAAAAAAACCATACCAAAATGAGTAGGCCATTTTAACTTTAAAAAAAGGGACAGAGAATGAGAAAAATAAATTACTCTAAAAATGAGTTTTGAGGTCATTATGCAAATCAATCTGTGAAGCACAAATATGTCCACATATAGAATATGTTGATCCAATTTTCTGTTTAATTCATATTTTACAATGTTGTCTTTTAGTTTCATCAGCAGAAAACTTTTCTTTCTGAAATATTTCAATACTATGTCTAATTGTACCTCTCCAATAGATTCTATTCTCTCCATAATTTCCTAATGGAAGCAATTGGCATTGTACTTCTTTAGAATGATTTTGAGATAATGCTTATAACATGGATGAGCTCTACCTCTCCTATGACACTCATGTTCAAGTTCATTATAAAATATCTTTAAGTTCACCATAAAACATATTTTTAGGAAATCTTCTATTACTCACTTGTTGTACATATCTAAATCAATGAAGGTGGGATTTTACAATAGCGAACTCAGTAGTAACACATCCTGAAAATGAAGTACATAGTAATAGTTTTACAGTATTGCCATTGTATTTTAAAAATTTTACAGAACATCCTTGAATGAAACTTTTCTAATGCCTTTATAGTACATCATGTACAGCCATGGTCTTCAACCTTTTCACACCTGCAGGCTGGTAAAAATAAGGATATGGTTCTGCGGACCAGCAAAAATAAGGATAAGATTTCGCAGACTGGCAGAAGTCTATAGATAAATTTTCTTAAAGATAAGCATAATTGTTATAACTGATCAAAACAACAATGTTAAATATATAAGATAAAATTATATATATATATATATGGAGTTTATATAATAAAAAACTTTTTTTAAAATTTTTTTAGAAAAGTAATAAAAAATTTAATTCTACCCCCCCCCCTTAAACATCTGTGATAACTAGAAAAACAAATTAATTTATGAATGATTGATTAGATTTTGTTTTCGTTCTCTTTTCTTTTTTTTTTAATTGGGTAATTTAATTAAAAGTTTAAACTCTTATTACTTATTATTACAAACTTTTTACTGCCCGTCTAGCACGCGGACCTGCAGAAAAGTTCCACGGCCTGCTGCCGGGCCTCAAACCAAGGGTTGAAGAACACTGATCTACAGGATGTCCATGTCTCATATCCATACAATAAACTAAGTAAAATATACAGCTAACTTAGTAGCATTAGTTTTTCCCTATGATAAAATATTCTATTTTCTAACTTGTTAAAAGAAGCAGCAGCACATTGGAGTCTATGTTGGATCTCAACATCTAAGTCCACCTTTCTCCTTATAAACACACCAAGAAATTTTAAACTGGCTTACAGTCTCAAGTTGATAACCATTCAAGCTAAAAGTTACTGAGGATTTTTCTTCCAAAACTTATTATATATTTAATTCAAAGCATTAATATATTCTGCAAATCACTTTTTTAAGTGAAAAAGTAGCACATTCCCTAGCATACTGTAAATCCAGAATCCAAAAAAAAGTTTTTGCTTTTGCTTTTAATCAAGTTAAATTAAAAATTCCACCAACAAACCTTTATTGTATCTTGATCCCTATTTGATCAAACAACTTAAAAAAATACTTACAAAGACTACTGCCATTAAAATAGGAAATAATGTTGTAGCAAGCATACATATTTGTTTAAGACAAGTTTCATAATTTGTAGCAATAATACTTCCTCTCATTCAATCATGTAGAAGCTGTGTAATATGGATAAATGTTGGTGGATAACTAGCCAATTTCAAACAATGCCATAGATCTGTCCTATTTATTGAATCAAATATTATGACTAAATAAAACCAAGATAGAAATCATTTCTTAGTCCCAGATACTTTTCTTGTATTTGCTTGACAATAAAAATCATACTTATAGTGTTTCTTGATTCCCTGAAAGCATATTCGGTTTCAGGTATAATGGGAAGCAATCTATCCAAAAAAATTCTTGGAAAATACTTCTGCTATAGTGGATAATAATAATATTCCATGATAATCACCACAATCATATTTATTCACTTTGGTTTTAAAAAGTAGAGCAATAAAAGCATCCTCAAGATCAGATAGCACAATTTCATAGGTCTGGACATTCCTAAAAAAATTCAATATTTTTAAGGTCACTTCAACTATACTTTAAAACTTCTCCAGATATTTCCTCAGGACCTGCAATCTTTTCTTTTAAGATTACAAAGAGCTGTTTTGATTTCATTTAGTTAGATATCTTTGTCAAATCTATATGAATAGATAAACTGAATATACTTGTAAAGGTTATCAAATAAATTCTTGTATCATTATTCAAAAGATAAACAAAATACTCTTTCCACATGTCCAAAATATCATTATATAAAAGTGTCCATTATTGAACTTAATAGAATAGTGATTATCATTTTTTAGGTCCATATGTTGCTTTCAATGTATCAAACAAGTTTTAGAATGATGATGATCAGTGAGTGTTTATATCTTCTTTGCAGTTTTAATCCACCAAAAGTCTTTTAAAAGTGGCTATAGTTATTAAAGACCCAAAGACACCAAAATGTATGGATACTGAACTGACTTCAGACCTATATGACTATATAAGCTAATGAACTTGGATTGAAAATATTATGTTTTCAATTTTATTCTCATAGTTTTGTAGTTGAGTAGAGATAAAAGGTGACTGCTGAAGGGTTGCATTAGATCCTAAGATGTAGGTGCAGTACTCTCAGATCCGAGGTTCCTCACTGACAAAGGCCACAAACCAGAAACTAGTCTGGGGATATTGGATGATTGGCACTAGATAGTGATTTTATGCACAAACCTTGTGGCATCCATTGATTACTCTGACTTGCACTGAGTGGCACTACTGTATGGAGAGTTTTGCATGTTTTAACAAAAGTCTTCTTGTCATTCACTGAATTTTTGTCTTCAGATTTTCCAAACTCAGAATGCCACATGTTTCTTTTTTATTAATCACTAATAATATGTTCATAGTCAGATAATAAGTCATGATTCCTCTTTTTAATGAACTCAAGAATACACTTTCTTGTATTCATGATATACTCCTTAAGAAAATTCCATACTTCAGTAATATGACAATTCTGAAGATCCAAAGTAGCAATTTTAGTGTTTAATAACTTTTGAAATTTGATACACACAGTAGATTCTTTTAAAGAATGAACATCAATTTTCTTGTGAATATGATTGGAATAATATTTTATTTTTAAATACAACAATCATTTTAATCTTAGAGCATACTAATCTATGATTTATCCAACAATCTGGGCTTGTAATTACTTCTCACTAGCATTATTTCCAATAACTTTTAGACAAATTCTACTATTTGTATCAATATTTGCATTAAAGTCTCAAAAAAGAAAAAAAAATAACCTTTTGATGATACTTTGTAATAATACTATCTAATAAAAAAATAAACACTTTCCTTTTCTGAATTTAAGATATTGAAGCATAGAGATTAATAAATAAGCTCAAGGCAAATTTTAAATTCATTAACCTTTCATTGACACCATGCATTCTTCCTGCACTGAATGATCTGTCTTTCTAAAAAAACTTGTATCCATCGATCTGTTCTAATAAACTTCCTGGAAGATAAGTTTCCCTAAAAGAAACTATATCAATCTTAAATGTTGACAGTTCTTTAACCATAAGTGCAATCCTCCATTCTAGTCTTGAAGAGTTGATATCAAGTAAAGTTTGCACATTCAATGTACTTTTATTAAAAAAAAAGATTGATATTTGTGATACATACCTTTAGTACTATCATTAGCTCTTACTACATCACTACTACTGATATTATTCTCACTATTATTATTATTTATAGCACTGAAATGAATAATCCATCAGGCATAACAAACTAGCCGGGCTGTGTGAGACAGAGTATTTTAAAACATTTTCTAGGTCATTCTACTTCCATAATAGGCAGAATAATAATAATAAAATAGGGCTGCCTAATGCCAGCTGAAACTCCTTAAATTCCAAATTGACTCATCAATGACTATATTGCTTCAAATAAAGATCAGAATTCAGTCTACTAAGCCTGTCCCCATCACTGCTTTCTTTATTCTCAAGGGCTTGAGCTCAAAAGATATATTGGAATTAGAAATGCTGAGTGTATACTTAAAGGATGAAAATGTTGGTGCACAAACATATAAACCTATTCTCACAGACACAATCATTATAAGATGTCTAATGGCACGAGAGACTCATAATGAACAGCCCCTACAATAACTCAAATGACTGAAAAAGCAAAAGAGGGAGACAAAAAAGATTATTTATAATGTAAACAGTATCTAGCCTTTGATGAACCAACATTCTATTATACAAGGCAGCAGAGTCAGTAGTCTGAGCCTACCTGACATTATGTATATAATACATAATATATACTAACAAATAAAGTGAAGTTCTAAGAATAAAATACTTGAAATTTTTTTAGATTCATTAAAAAAAATGAATGGATTTATTGCTAGGCTGAGAAGTTGAATGCTAAAAGTGTCAAAACTGGTATCAATGAGGATATTGCATTCCAAAATTATCACTGCACTAAACCATGTTTGCTCATGGACTCTGTCAAATGGATATTGCTAAAAACCTGCAAAATTAATGTGTATACAATTTTAAATTAGCATGATTACAGTGATGTACCGTGACTTCTCCTTAAACAGAGCCAGGAATCTCTCAGCAACTATGCTCAAAGAAATCTCTTAGCCACTTTACCTTTCACTTCCATTCCCCACCCGCAGATTTCCCATAATCTGCTCCATCCCATTTCCACAACATAATCTTTGTCAACTCTATGGCCTTTATATCTAAATCCCCCTTATCTTTTCCCAAACCCAGCATAAAAACCAATAACCCACTTTCTGCATAATCACTTTGTTCATATTTATTCTCCCATAACTTCTTTATTTGTACTCTTTCTGCTTTCAAGCATTTACATTCAATCAACAGATGCCTAATATTTTCTATATCTTCCTTACACAATTTGCTAACTAAATCACCCACATTTTCCCATTTACATGTATATATTCTCTTGTTGCAAAAGATCCCATTCGAGCCTTAAGCAATAAGCTACTTTCCTTACTATTATCATAAATTAACTAGCACCAATGTTCCATTTACTTCTATTTATCTTTAAAATCTTTTTACTCTCCATACTAGTTCTCCATCTCTCCAACTCCCTATTCTTTATTAATGCATCTATTCTTTTATCCCCTTCCTTACCACTATAACACTCAACAATCCTCCTAACACAATCATCCCACCTTTTATACAAGTATACTGATATAAATTCTTTATTCAAATCCTTTGCATACCGCATTACCTTTCTCACCCATCTTGTTGCCTGCCCTTTACTCACAACCCAATTAAATACTATTTTGGCTATTCTTTTATCATCCATAAACTGCAACCTACCAAACATTTTCATTTTACTTTTTGCATCTCTCATATAAAAACTTGATCTTCCCATTTTTCCTTGAATTGCCTCCTTTGCCATCCATACCTCTGCATCTAATGCATGGCTTCCTACTTCCCTTTGTACTTTCTCTAAGTAATCTAATACCTTTTTACTAATACATAACACATCATTACCATATGTTAACCCTGCAACTACATCATCATTAAACAAGCAGCTACCTCTATCAAAGATTATTGTAGGCATGTCCATATGTATGCATGTGTTAAATAATACATTTAATAAACATATATAAATTATCTATGCTTGTAAATAAGTATTAGAAAAACAAAATGACAGAATGATTGTACTAAAAATAATACTTTGCTTTAAAATAAAAATAATTTTCTAATAATTTAACAGAACAGCAAATTAAATTGAAAAGTGCATATCTTTTCTCAAAGCAAAATATTTAAAACGCATGCTGCTCGAACAAAAAAAAAATTAATAAAGCATTCAAAGTAAACTGTATTTTAAAATATCGGTGATATTATCAACTCAAAAAAAATAAAATAAAAACTGCTATTGTATAAAATATTTAATAATTTTTATTACATAAAACACATATTCCTTTTCCATAAACATGTAAAAGAAAATAATCACATATATATATTGTTAAAGCAAAAAATGAATTAATTTTACCTTTTAACAAGTTGATAAACTATTCTAAAATAAAATACCATAAAATTGACATTCTTAAAGAAATAATAATTATTAAAGATTAAAAAAAAAATACAATTCGATTATAATTTTTCAAAAATAATTATCGATTTACAAGCAATTGTAAATAAATGCGATTTAGCTCCGAATGATTTATTTAGACCAGTGATGGAGTAACCAATTCAAGAGCTAATGGTTTCTGAATTATAGTTCAACCTGAATAATTAGATATCACATGACCTCCCAACATGATGTCTCCTTATGTATGAATAAAATAAATCTTTTTTGTTTGCTCCAAGATCTGCATGATTAAAGATGAGACATTTATTTAACTATTATTAATATACCTTGTTAACCATGAACACACTGTCAAAAGAAAATGTCCTATGAAATATAACAATTTTCATAGAGTAGCTCTACACTACAGAAAAGAGTAAATAAAACTTCTTACATCTTAATCATGAACATCCATTCACTTTTCACTATATGATACAGGTCTTTTCAAGTCTAGTTTTTGATTGGTAGCTTTTTTTTTTTACATCACCCCAGCAAATTTCCATATCTTATCCATTCATCCTACATATACTTCTTTTATAGATCTTCAACAATCTCTTGAAACCCAATTCAACTGACCATCTATTATCATCTTGTCTAACAATATTTTCAACCCAGCTCTATTTCAATATTTTAATTCTTTATATGATGTTTATATATATATATAAAATTTATTTTCTCTTAATAAAATTTTAGAATTTGTTTAAACTTAATTTGGCTGACGTTTGTCTTTGTGCTTTTTGTCGCAATTGTCTAAACAATTTAAGATCTCTTGTGTCTCCCTGAGTCTAGTCGGTGCAAACCATCATCATCATCTATTCTGATCACAGCAAATAAATTTTCCATGTTATGTGATGTATTATGGCTTCTCCTTAAACGAAATCAAGAATATCTCAGCAATTATGCCCAGATAAACCTGTTAGCCACTTTCTTTTACATTCCCCACTCTAAATTTACCCATAATCTGCTCTATCCCATTTCCACAACATAATTTTTGTCAACTCTATAACCTTTATATCTAAATCCCCCTTATCTTTTCCCAAACCCAGCATAAAAACCAATAATTCACTTTCTGTATAATCACTCTTTTCATATTTATTTTTCCACAACTTCATTATATGTACCCTTTCTGTTTTCAAACATTTACATTCAATTAACAAATGCCTAATATTTTCAATTCCTTTCTTACATAATTTACAAAATAAATCACCCATATTTTTCCATTTACATGCATATTCTTTTGTAGCTAAAGATCCAGATACGTAGTGATCTGGTGGTGCCCTCTGTATCAGAATAGATTGAGTATCCGGCACAATATATATATATATTATTTTCGGGATATTCCGTGTGGTAAAATAGCTAATAGCTGATGTTTCGGTACAATAACAAGTACCTTCCTCAAATCATAGGAATGTGTGTGAGATTTAAAATCATTTTTATCTTTTTGTTTCTCCTCATACTTAAATTCTATTTGTTGAGAAGTTTTAAATTTTATTTTGTCTTCCAATAGCTTCTTCCAAATATTGTTAATCTTCTTTAATTCACACCTTTCATTTATGCTCTTGGGCTTTTTAAAAATCTCTATAGCTTCTCTTAGCAATCTCTGGTCATATATGTTAATCTTCTTTAATTCACACCTTTCATTTATGCTCTTGGGCTTTTAAAAATCTCTATAGCTTCTCTTAGCAATCTCTGGTCATGAAAGGTGTGAATTAAAGAAGATTAACACTCTATAGTTTCTCTTAGCAATCTCTGGTCATATGACCAGAGATTGCTAAGAGAAGCTATAGAGATTTTTAAAAAGCCCAAGAGCATAAATGAAAGGTGTGAATTAAAGAAGATTAACAATATTTGGAAGAAGCTATTGGAAGACAAAATAAAATTTAAAACTTCTCAACCAATAGAATTTAAGTATGAGGAGAAACAAAAAGATAAAAACAATTTGCATTCTTATGACTTGAGAAAGAGAATGCTTTGAGGAAGGTACTTATTATTGTACAGAAATGTCAGCTATTTTACCACATGGAATATCCCGAAAACAACAATAATATGAAATCATCATTTATCCATGAAAATATTAGAATTAATATATAATTTAAATACAGATGGAGTTTAGGTGTAATACCTATACCTATATATATATATATGATTAAACCATGATTTATTTTTGAAAACACTATAATATTAATCTCAATAAAATGGAAAGTAATAAAAATAATACATTATTTAACCTTAAAACTACTTTATTTACATTATACAACCATGAAAACATTAAATATAATATTATTAATCTCTATGGGAAATAATCAAAAATAACACAAGGTTTAACCCAAAAACTATTTTCTTTACATCATATAATTGTGAAAACATTAATTATATATATATTCTTTCATCCATGTGTTTCACTTCTGAATCATTTATGTTATTCCCAACACATATCTTTTCATATTTCATTACACATTTTTCTTCTACTAAGTAAACAAGTATCAGATTCATGTATGAAACCTGGCAAAACACATCTATTAAAAACCTTTTTCAATCAGAAAATATTTCTTTCTAAATACAAAAGTTATTTCTATGGTAATAAAAAGACTTGAACCAAATTTATTCAATGAATAATTTCATTTATGTTTCCATAAGTGTTAATAATCTGCCTAAGAAAGAATAGTTGTTAACTTTTATTATTAACATTTTCTGAAACTCTGAAACATTACTTGCAAAAACAGGTACTTAATCTACAAAATCTTGATGCTTTAAATAAACCATTTATTTTTATTCTCCTAACTTTTCAATTTAATTCATTAATTACAAGTTTTGGAGATATGGAATCATTCGGACATACATGCATATCAAACTTAATTAGTGTCACCAAACAATACAATCACTGCTCATATAATATTATTCAGAATTTGATAATTTAAAACATCTATAGAAACAAATGCTTTTTAATAATCTATAAATTTAAATCACACTGGCTATTCATATTTTTATCCACCTCTTTTAAAACTCTTCTTAATATTTGGATATAATTCATGTTCATTTTCAAAACCTAACTTGTTCTTTTGATATAAAGTACTATATACTCCGTAATTGAACACTTTACAATGCAATGTATAATATAAAATAGAATGTATTCTTTTTTGCTTATAAGTTCAACTGCCCAATAACCATCATCAGAGTTACAACATTTAAATATATATAACTATACTGTAAGCAAGAAAGAATAAATTCTATTTTTTATTAGTCATTGCATTATAAAGTGTTCAAGTAAGGAATATATTGTGTATATATATTAAAACAAAATAAAATGTCCACTAATATTAATAATACAGTAACAAAACTTAAGTATATTCCAAACAATGGTAAACAACTTATAAAATAATATAAATAAAAATCATAGAGAAATATTTTTGATTATATTCATAATCATTATCAACTCAATTCAAATTTCAAAATGGAATCATCTACTACCAACCAGAAACACATGTCAATCTAAATATCACATAATTCATTAATCTTAACATTTGTTGACTGTCTATTTATTATTTTTTATATCTACTAATAAAAATTGCCTCCTTAATTTTTCTTTTTTCATTATCTCTCTCTTGACCTAAAATTTCTATCTTTTTTTATATCAAAATCAAATTTAAAATTACAATTCCTATCATGATCATAAAAAAACATATTTAGTGTATAACTTCACTTCATTATTTCTATCACTATATATCTGTACATATTTCAAAATTCTCTTATACAACAATTTATTTTCCTTAATTCTCTTTTCCATATTACATCTAGACTCCCCAACATATGATAAGTTACACCCGCAAAAAATTCTATAAATCACATTATTCAAATTATTTCTTTCTAACTTATCTTTTTAATTATTAATTATTCTATTTAAATTACCCAAACCATAAAATCAAACATACATTATATATTCCATTATAAACTTTTTGCATAAATTTCACTTGATGATGATGATGATGATTATTATTATTATTATTATTATTATTATTATTATTATAAAAAGCAAAGAAATCCATTTCTTACTCTCAATTTTTACATCATCAACATTTCTATTAATTTTCTTAGTAAATTGACAAATTACCTGATAAATTTCTTTTATATTATAACCCACACTTAAATATGTGGGTGATATAGTTGATGATTATAAACTGGAGATTATATCATCAGTTCAAAATTCTTATGATAGGAGGTTAATGACTGCAAATGAGTTTAACAACATTGTTAAAAATGTTAAATTACAAAACTTTAATAAATACGATAATTCATGGAAAAGTTATTGGATTATTAAAAAGGCAATTAATGAGAGATAAATTGATTTGTTTAAAGGAAGATAAAGGTTCACACATGTGTTTAATGTCAAATAATGAATATGTTCCAGGAGTTATATTACAAATAGATAAATTACATTTTGAATTGATTGATAAATATAATGTTGATTCAGAGAGAATGAAATGTATTAATAACATTTTATTAAAGGCAAAGAATAAAAGAATGTGATAATGTGTATATTTCATTATATCCTTTAAGTGCTGTTTGTCCATGTGTATTTGCTAATGTAAAATTACATAAAAAAGGTTATCCACTTAGAATAATTTTTGAGGGTCTTTTATGTATAAGACTAGTAAATATATAGCTAAAATTTTACAGGATTTACTTGGATTTGGAGAATATTCTATATTGACATCATTTGATTTTGTTGATATAATTAAAAATTTTAATTTGGAGTGTGATGATATTTTAGTATCATTGGATGTATCTGAGATGTATGGCTCTATTGATAGAGGAGATTCAATTAAAATTCATCAAGATTTATTGGAGAAGAAAGTTGATAATCAATTAATATGTTTTGTGATGAAGGCTTTAAATTTTATTGAACAAAATATTGTTGCATCATTTAATGGCAAATTTTATAAAATGAGTAAAGGATGGCCAATCGGACTACCAATGGTGGCATAGTTATGCAGTTTTGTTTTGTCTTATGAAGAAAAGATTTTAAACAAATTTATATTTATGGGAAATATTAAGATATATACAAGATATGTAGATGATATTTTTATGCTTCTTCAGAAATGATTGATAAAATTATTGATGAAGTTAATGAATTAAAAGGTCTTAAGTGGACTATGGAGAAAGAATATAAGGTAATACATCATCTAATCATCCACACTGCATGACGGGACTGTTTCTATGCTAAACCACAGAAATATGCTGTTTACAAGGCCACTCATAAATATCACGGCCTGTAAACTGTTCAAACATTAAGATGTTAAAGTGCATCCTTACCCCAACATCTCTAGCATGTTGAACATCATTAGTGACAAAGTATGAGACACTCTCTATAGACATTACTCTTGACGATTGTACAATGTATGACATAAAGATTTCTACAGTTGTAATGACGAAAAGTATATTACAATGGATTTTTTTGGGGGGTTAAATGTATTGTAATTTATGTGAGTTAGTAAAAATTGTAACAAATTCTCAAACACCCCTACTTTCATTGTCAGGGGTCACAATTCACTAAATGAGGAGTGTAAATCATAATTCGGCAAAGTTCACGATCAAGTCGAGGACTTTTTGATACTTTTTCGAGATCAAAACAATTAATTGGTAGACAATCATTTGGCATTGTAGTTTTTAGATTTACCTGCTACAAAAGCATTGTGGTGGCCTTCCTTCAACCAAAAAAAAAATTTTAATCACCCAGAAAAACTGTCTTTGTGGTGGTTTAATGAAATTAAGGCATTGTCAAACATCTGAAATGGAACATCAATTGCAACAATGTTGAGAAGATGTTCCATTTGCTCATGGAATGGGATTTGATGGGCTGCTGAATTGCTTTTTCACAAGCGGTATGGCTAATTTATTATTGAAGCTGAGATAAGTGTACAGTGAAGCATATTAGAGCTGAGTTGGAAATGTACCAAAACACCATAAGGAATATGGTAACAGGTCTTAGAGAGGTCTGTCGAGAAAGCGTTGTTTCTGGGAAAAAAAAAAGTTTCTTCAAAAACAATAAAAAAGACTGAAAAAAAAAAGTTCCTTAAAAAAAAAAAAAAGACCGGAAAAAAGAAATGTTTTTTTTTTTTTTAAAAAAAAAAAACAGAATGTTTTAAAAAGCCAAAAAAAAAAACAAAACATTTTTTTTATTTATAAGAAATATACATAAAACTGGTTAAAAAAAAACACACACAAAAAAATAATCAAGCAAATCCAAAAATTAAAAACATAAATCAACAAAATAAAAACAGCCCGGTAACGTTATATCTATTTGTTTTTCACTAGCAACAGTGCCATCGTGTGGTATAGATGATTAAACAATGTATTACCGATACTATTATTATATTCAATAATAGTATTAAATATTTAGATTTAATTATTTCAAGGAACAGTAATATGATTGAATATAAATTGTTTGTTAAACCTATTAAAATGAGAGGTATATTCCATATTTATCTAAAGTGCCATATAATTTATAAAATGGCTGGTTTTAGATCTTTTTTACATAGGAATAATATTTTGTGTAAATATTTGTGTGATAAAAAGAAAAATATTGAAAATTATGTAAATGAATTATTAAGTTTCGGTTATAATATTAAAGAAATTTATCGGGTAATTTGTCAATTTAATAAGAAAATTAATAGAAATGTTGGTGATGTAAAAATTGAGAGTAAAAAATTGATTTCATTGGTGGTCGAGAGGTCAGTGCGACTGCCTTGCACTTGCAGGCAGTTGCCCGGGTTGCGGGTTCGTGTCCCGGCCGATGCTATGACACTTAAAAAAAAAGGACTTCTTTGCCTTTTTATAATAATAATCAAGTGAAATTTATGAAAAAAGTTTATAATGGAATATATAATATTTCAGTTTATGGTTCAGGTAATTTAAATAAAATAATTAATAATTCAAAAGATAAGTTAGAAAGAAATAATTTGAGTAATGTGATTTATAGAATTTTTTGTGGGTATAATTTATCGTATGTGGGGGAGTCTAGATGTAATATGGAAAAGAGAATTAAGAAGCATAAATTGTTGTATAAGAGAGTTTTGAAAAATGTATAAATATATAGTGATAGAAATAATGAAGTGAAGTTATATACTGAATGTGTTTTTTATGATCATGATAGGAATTGTAATTTTCAATTTGATATACAAAGAGAGAAATTTTAGGTCAAGAGAGAGATAATGAAAAAAAAAATTAAGGAAGCAATTTTTATTAGTGGATATAAAAATACAATAATAAATAGACAGTCAGCAAATGTTAAGATTAATGAATTATGGGATATTTAGATGTGTTTCCAATTGGTAGTAGATGATTCCGTTTTGAAATTTGAATTGCATTGATAATGATTATGAGTATAATCAAAAATACTTCTCTATGATTTTTATTTATATTATATTATAAGTCATTTACCATTGTTTAGAATATACTTAATATATATATATTGTGCCATT
>JAQFVV010000056.1:1476880-1630954 GCA_028023455.1 Epiperipatus broadwayi | reverse complement strand
TACTTAATATATATATATTTCATACGATGGAATTAACATCCATTATGTTGTCTTTATAAAATACTTTAACATAAAATATAAATAAATATTATAAATATTATTAATTTTTAATGTTTGGTTTGAACAATAAGTGTATACTAAGTTAATATAAATCGCGTGACTTTTTAATTTATTCTGACATCTTGAAGAGGTTCATTTGAACGAAAATCGATTAGATGCAAAATAAATTTATTATTATTTATTAATTCAAATAGTTGTCTATAATATTTATTTATATTTTATGTTAATATATATATATATAATGCTCAAGGCTAAATGGTTTGCCTTGACAACAGTTTGAAATTATTGATTGTTATTGATATTGGGATTATCTAAATATTGCTGGGTTTTAAATAACATATATATTAAATACTGCCTAATGCTATACTAGTAATAATAAATAACAAAAAAATTCATATAACATTACAATACTAGCCAAGACAAAACTAGAATTTTACTAAAATTCTTCCACAAGAATGGTTTCACCTATTAACAAATGAAACCATGATTATGGAAGAATTTTAGTAAAGTTTAGTTTTTTGTTGGCTAGTACTTTATATATATATATTTCTTTCCACTTCTTATCCTATTATGCAGTTATATATATATATAACTGCATAATAGGATAAGAAGTGGAAAGAAATTATATTTGTTTGATTAATGACGTTAGCAAAGAAATTGTACAGAAGTATTACTATTCCATCTTTCCAATAATTCAGCCTATCTATAATTTAGGCAGTTTATATATAGCTTTGTCAACAATTTCTCTATTAGATTTCAATAAGAATTGCATTATTAACTAGAACTTTACATTCATTATATGCACAATTACCCATTTCATCTCTTTATTTAACAATATCTACTTAGTATTTTGGTTTGTTTAGATTTAACTTTACAGCTGGTATCCTCTGTTTTTTTTTTATTCATTTAAAATCTTAATGGCAAATGGAAAGTAGTTTAATTTTTTCATCTGCTTGTAAAAAAGACCTAGTAATTTAAGTGACACAGCTGGCTAATTATAAATACAGATGTGTGCGCATATATTTAAATTATATCATAATAGCCTTAATGCTTAAACAAATCAATAAAATTTCAGCAATATATTGTCAAACTCACTACTATAATTGCACAATAAAAATAACTGTGATATGATTTAAATAGACAACCATTTAGTTTTTGATATTTATGGTTTGGTATATAAGTTCTCATTTTTGCATTAACATTATTATTTTTAGCAATAAAATTAACAACTGATAGACTATTTAGAATCTTATAGAAAGCAAAACAAGATAATTTGATTGATAAAAGATATTACTGTAATACAAAAATAAATAAATTAATAACCATTATATATATGGTTGTTTGAAGGATAGCTTGACACAAATTCCAATTCAACTTAATAAATAGATTTTTTCCCATAAGTCAGATGATAATTAATCTAAGTCTTCAGCTCTCAAGTATGTTACTTTATCATTGTGATTAAGTGAACACAACAGGAGCAGCAATGAGCACATCTGATCAAATTATATATTGGTTTAAATAGTTTCAATAATCATACACTTTGTATTACAAAAAAAGTTTAATAACAAAGACATCTTGTGGCAACACAAATTAAGTTCCATTTCACAGATATACCATTAAAGATAATAAAAGACAAATGAAACAGCCACTTTAAATAACTGAATGAAAAAAAGTTGTATATATTAGTCATGAACCTTGACAAAAAAATGATATATTTAAAATATAAAATAATTTTATTATGGAAAGTTTTCAAATAGAAATATCTAACCTAGATACCACATAACTTGGTATTAGAAACTGCAAGTTTTATAATAATAAATAACAAACCAAACAACCAAAGCATTGAAGGCAACAAATAAAATTTAGAAGCATTACCGCCAGCTCATAAAGGCAATGCCTTGTTGTTGTAGCCACATTGTTATATCTTCAGCAATTCATTTTATATCTGCACACAAAATCATTCATTTTCACTGCTCACATTTTATAGATAGGTCTGCCTCTCAATCTTCTTCCTAAAATTTTGTCTTTCAAAATATTTTGTAAAAACCTATCATGTCTTAAAATGTAACCCCAAAACTTATTCTTCCTCATTTTCATCATATTCACTAGTTCTCTCTTTTTATTCCAAGTTCTATTAATATTTGATCATTAGTCTTATTTTCTATCCAAACTCCTTCTACTTAATCTTCTCCACAGCCACATTTCCATTCTTTCCAACACTTCTTGTTTTTCCAAGGAACATGTGTCACAAACATAAGTCATTATACCCAAAATGAAGATTTTAATAAATTTCATTCTATTTTTGTATCAATATTTTTATTTAGTAGCAAAGATTTTTTATTTTAAAAAACATGTTTCACTAACATTTTTCTTTTAATTTCAACAAGAACAACCATTGTCATAACAAATTATACTCCCCAGATAAAATTCCTTGACTTATTCTAAACATAAACATTACATGATCACTATTTCTTAAGTTAGCACATTACTGTTATTAAAACAGGCAAAACTCTCCATACAGTAGTGCCAACCCGAGTAATAAATGGATGCCAGAAGGCTTGTGCATAAAATCCCTATCTAGTATCTACTCATCCAATATCCCAGGACTAGTATCTGGCTTGTGGCCTTCATCAGTGAGGAGCTTTGGATCTGAGAGCACTGCACCTAGATCTTAGGATCTAATGCAACCCTCCAGCAGCTACCTTTTATCTCTACTTAACTACAAAACTATGAGAACAAAATTGAAAACACAATAATATTTCCAATCTAAGCTCATTAGCTTATATAGTCATACTGGTCTGAAACCAGTTCAGTCCCCATACATTTTGGAGTCTTTGGCTCTTTAACAAACATAGCCACCACTATCCTACTAAAGAGAAACCATAAACTATTAGCCACAAGCCAGAAACTAGTCTGGAGATATTGGATGAATAGGCACTAGATAGAGATTTTATGCGCAAGCCTTCTGGCATCCATTGATTACTCTGTCTGGCACTGATTGGCACTACTGTATGGAGAGTTTTGCCTGTTTTAATAACAGTAATGTGCTAGCATAAGAAATAGTGATCATGTGATGTTTAGTGGTTTAACACCAATCCTGCCTAATAGGATAGTGGTGGCTATAGTTGTTAAAAAGCCAAAGACACCAAAATGTATGGGTATTGAACTGGATTCAAACCATATGACTATATAAGCTATTGAGCTTAGATTGAAAATATTATTGTGTTTTTAATTTTATTCTCATAGTTTTGAAGTTAAGTAGACATAAAATGTGGCTGCTGGAGGGTTGCATTAGATGCTAAGATCTAGGTGCAGTGCTCTCAGATCCAAAACTCCTCACTGATGAAGGCCATAAGCCAGAAACTAGTCTGGAGATATTGGATAAGTAGGCACTATATAGGGATTTTATGCACAAGCCTTCTGCTATCCATTGATTACTCTGGTTGGCACTGATTGGCAATATGGTATGGAGAGTTTTGCTCATCAATTGGACTTTTTATTTTCTTTCTAACTATCACAATCACTTATTAATATTTAATTTAAAAGATTCTATAAACATATTTAATATCTAAAGTATTTTATTCATTTCTTTTTCTGAGTCTGCAAATATGGTTATATCATTGGTGTAATGAATATAATGAATATTTAGAATATCAAAACAATTTGCATATTAAAAAAGTATAATATTAAATATATATAAATGCTACAAAAAATATTGTGAATATATTATATACTAAAAAAAATAGCTAAAAAAGATTTTGATCTAGGTAGTTTCAACTAAAAGTGAAAATTTTTGAAAATATATACCAAATGATTAAATGATAGAATTATTAATACTTTGATATATAAGATCAATACAAAAGGTTGAACAGAAATAAAATGAGTAAATAAACGAAAAGATATAGCATAAACTGGCAAATTAAACCAGCTAATAAAGAAAAAAAACATTAAGCAGTGTGGCATTGTTGTGAAGGCATTTACCATTAACAGATAATGAGGCCAAAGTTGTGATAATGAGAAAAGAAAATATACTTATAAAGACAATAAGTGAAAAGAAGTTTAATAAGTCTTAAATTTTATAAAGACAATTATTATAATTTATGAGAAGAACTAAAACTAGTAAAGGATATAATCATTAATATCGCAGCTTAACAACAATAAATGTACTAAGAAATAATATATATAGGCACATTTTTTCTTTTACTTTTTTGCAAGAGAAATGTAAAAAATAATCAAAGATGTAATGGTGTTAGTATATTAGTAAACTGAAGTTGTTGAAGCAAATATGAGAGAACATTATTAAAAAGGATATATTTATTCAAAAATACAGAAAAAAAAAAATGCTTTATATAATAGAAAAACTAGCTTTCATTGATTTCAATTAAAAAAAAAAAAGAAGCAAAAAAAAATAATACGTATATATAACGGAATAATTGGAATGATGAAATTATAGTTAAACTGTCAAAATTAAAAAAAAAAAAACTTTTTATAAATGTAATATCATATTCAATAATTTATAAAACTATACATAAACATATATATAAGTAATATCATTAACACTGCCCAAAAATCAAAAAAATTTCAGGATATCATAGTTATGATACTAATATTTATCTTTATATATCTAATACTTTATATAATTTACTTTATTATTTCCACATTAATCAATCTAAGTTACGTGCAAAAACAATTCTAATTACTCTAAGAATTATTTAAATCTTCCCTGACAAGATTTAAAAGTCATTTTTCGAATAGAATGACAAGAATATAAACAAGATGTTATCATTAATGAATTATTTTCTTTAAGACTTCCACTTATCTTTTGATCTACTCATAGATACATATAACTGTCTATTTTATTGAAATCATTTTTCTTTGTTAAATTTTAAACTTCTTATCTTAAGCATACTGTTTCGCGCATGTATATATAAGTTGTCTGCCTGAAAATGTGTTAAAATTAATAGGCAATCAGTGATTGCTAAAAGTCTATTATTTCTTCCATCTCTCCATTAAAAGATATAATTTAAAAACATGGGAATATTATAATTCATATCTAAAGAGACATGAGAAAACAATAAATAATCTGAATGGAATCCTATTAAAAATTATAGATAAAAACAAATTAAAACTTATTTAAATGAAATACATAAAAAATAAACTGGATATTATACGTCAAATCATTCCACATATATTATTAACAATAAGTGTGTGAATAAATATATAATTTTAATATCATAGTAATTACATATTGTACTTTTTAAAAAGACTCAAGATTAAAATACACTATTTTTTTTTCCTGACATACTTGTATTTCATTAAAAAAGTCTTTTAATTTTTTGCTTTAAAGATGATTAACATTGGAAAGATTTAAGATAATTTAAAGCATTATCTGGAGGGGATGGAGAGAAAGAGAAGAATATTATGAGATGACAATAAGCTTTGGAAAATAAAATGAAATTTTAAAATGATTTTATTACAAAAGAAATCATAACATTTTTTGGAAAAATTGTAAGATTATTTTATATATTTTTAAATTTATTTTTATTTAAAATTGATGACATTTAATTATTGGGAACATTATTCAGTAATAAGTAAATGAATTATAATATGAGTGCATGCATATGTATATAGACACCCAGTAATAGTATTTAAAACTGAACAAACAAATTGTAAATATGGGTGAAAAAATAGTGCATCAAAATCATAATTTACCAATGAATGAAAGACATAAAAAATAGCAATTTGAAGAAAAAATGGATCTATGCATTTTAAAGGCATTAAATCCAGAATTAAAGAAAGCATACAATGAATGTGAAAAAAAAAAAGGTTTGAATTCACTGTACATCATTAATTTAATGAGATTTCTAAATCATACTATTTCTAAAAAAGTTTCAACCTATCTTTCTTTCTTTTCATCACTTGGCAACAGCATATATTCAAATTTTCCATAATTTCAAATGCTTATTTGGATTATTTAGTAAAAAAAAAAAAAAAAGGTATTAACAAGAAATTCAAAGAAATTCAACTTCTTGGAAATACAGATCAGCATATGGTGAATTATAGATTGTAAATTATAAATAGATAAAAACCTTATTAATTACAAGAGAAATATAAATAATAAGAATAATAGTAATTCAATTCAATATTTAATATATGCATTTCAACACTTCTGCTTAAACAGAAATATACAAGTAAGTATTAATACAATATTAATAATATAAAAATAATAATAAAATAACAACAGAAATTTATTTAATAAATTATTATTTGCATTTAATGCTTATTTGCAAGTAATAACATAATCTCATAACCTTTTTATAATTTTGGATTTTTTTAACAATTCCTATTTAACATTTTTTTCAAAAAATTATGTTTCTAAAATTAAGTGCTCATTTTTAAAAAATGTTTTTTCTTCGTTTGACATCTATTACAAAAGCTTTGAAATGCTTTTCTGAATACCCATAATTTTATTCATATAAAATCAAATCCTTTATATTACTATTAAAACAGCATTTTGAATATTCAAAACCATTAACTTGTCCAACTTTTTATCATTATCCCTCTTTCTTTTTTGTGTGATTTTACTTGCATTTATTTGTTTATTTCTCTTATAAATAAAACCCATTACATACCTCCTTTCTTAAATAGTGAGTTACGTAGTCAAAGGATTTACTACTGAACAAAAATTATATGAATTATTTCTCACTCACCAAGAATAAAAACAAAACAACAACAACAACAACAACAACAAAACTAATTTGCAAATCAAATGGAAAAGTTATGTTGTTCTCTTTGGCAGACAATTATTCATTGACACCATAATTACATCACATATATATATTAAAACAGAATCTTAGTTTCCTAACAGAATGAAAATTCTTTTCTACAATATTTATTTCACTTTTGTATTGATATATATATTTTTCTGACTTCTTTTATCATTCATTGCATTACTCATCTAAACTCTACCATATCGTAAACATCCACCAGTGTTAAAAATCACATCATCTTCTCTTATTATATATGCACTGGCACAGCAATCTTCATTTTTCAGATAGATTAAGAATGCACATATTAACAACACAATAGTTTTCATTACACACACTATATGAATATATCATATAATAATCAAATCTTACATAAATGACAGAATGTACAAACTATTGTCAAGGCAACCTCTATGAGTCCATCTAACAGTTACAAAGTGAAAGATAAAATCTATCTTTTACTTATAGATATTATTTTACCAACAGAATGTAGATTCTACAGTATATGCATGATTTGTTATTATCAGTTGATTTATATTTAAAATATATAGCTTTATGCAATTTAAAGTTTAACACACACACACACATATTAATAAAAATGATCTTCAAAATCATTTCTTAATAAATATGATCAATCTTATGAATATTTTTTAATTAATAATCTTTCTATTCCATCTAATCCATACACTTTTCTTCAGTATATCCATAAGGATAATTCAAATCATTTGATCAATAATCCCTTCTTATATTCCTCAAGGCAAAATAAATGCTCAGGTATGATACAAATATAGTCATTCTAAAAAAGACTTCAAATTTGACATTTCATTGTTCTGGATAAGTTTGCTTAAAAAAAAGTTTATTTGTTTTACTCATAAATCCTTATCACCAAATAAAACAAGTTATTAAAAAGTCTTAAATGTCTCAGAAGTTTTTTTTTTTTAACTTTAGCTATAAGTTAAATACATTTGTGTCTATTTAAGTTTCAAAAATTATATAAATTGAATAATTACTCTTCCATTACTGTCTTTTAATAAAAAGCGTTAGACTTGGTAAAACTATTGTTAATATCAATTTTTTTTTGATAAAATTAATCTCCATGTTTTTCAGAGATTTGAGTACTCCATACAAACAAACGTTTACTTTCTTTAATGCTTATAAACATTTCTATTTTTATTTTATTACAATATCACTGCCATTACAGGGTTTATTGATGCTTTTTTATTCACTTCTCATAAACATTGTAAAGTGAATTTTTAATTGCTTCTTAGTTCTTAACAATTTTGGATTTTGATCCTCTAAAATTCATAATGATCTAATTATTAATTCATTAATTTTTCAAAACCTTAAATTCTACAATGATAAACCATTCTTATAAATTTTCCACATCTCTTTAAATTAGCAGGCCTATACTAATAACCTTTTAATACATCAGAATACTTGAAATTGTTCAATTTCTCTAATAAGCAATAGTTTTCAATTTCAAATATCCATTTATGCACAGCCTGCCATATTTAGTAAATGATATTAAAAACAACCACTTATAAGCCAGAAAGCAATGTTTAGATCTGTACATAGATTCATGCGCAAATCACCCCCCCCCATATATATTATAAATTGCAATAAATATATAATTTAACCTATAACCAAAGTTTAATTAAACTTTAATAAGTAGTTAATTTATATACTTATTTCAGTTATTGGTATACCTATAATATAATACATTAATTATTATTAGTTAATATTTAGGGATTAAAATTTGTAGTCAGTTTCAGAATTCTACCTTAAGCTATTTCATCACAATATTTAAATGTTTGAGGATGGTATAAAGATAATTGCATGCTTTAAGAAACAAGCAGTTTTAGTTATGATATTGATATAAAAAATGTTTATACTTCATATTTAAGTATACTAGCAGATAGCTCTTTGCTACTGGATGAATAACATTGAGATCATAAAAGGATTGCTTTAGAGATCCTTTAGAGAAGTCACTGTCTGGTAAATTTGTGATATAAAAAATTGAAAATGAATATTACCAATGATTTGGATGGTTGGTTAGTTAAATTTTGTTAGAAAATTAATTTATATATATACACACACAATAAAATACAACTAGAACTCCCTTCCATAATCATCATACCATAAAGTCACTGGAAGAATTTCTTTTAAAAATGCATATAATTCTAAAAACAAAATGGTGAGATTATAAGACCTATTGGTGATTTTTTTTTCACTTTGATAAATATGAAAGTATTGAATTTATCTTGGCAAGAGTACATAAAGATCAACAAATAATGCATGCAATATTGATTATTTTTATTGAAAAGATATAGATGAGAATAAAAAATATAATGAAGAGCACAAAAAATTAATAATGATACCAACAGATGCCATCTAAAAGATTAAAAAATCACCACATAGTATAGGTAGATATTTGTGGCTTACAGATTCATTGATGTAAGTCATAACAAAATTTATTTTTAACCTTTCACTGGTTTTCTCTCACTTTATTTTTTCTTCTTCTGAAAATAGAATTTTTTATAAAATCAATCAATAACAACATTTCAATATACTTTTTGTTCATAACACATACTTTCCTAAAAGCATAGAAAATTTTTTCCGTTATCCTTACCCACTTATGTAAAATCTTAATGGAATTGAGATTATTTTAAGAAGTAAAAAACTGAGTAAAAAAATGGTCATAAATTGAAAACTATTCTAAAAAAAACTTTCAATATATTTTGAATTAAAAAAAAGAAAAAGAATAGAGGTTAAAAAAATAAATGATAAAATTAAACTCACAGTTAAATAATATTAATTGTAAAAAAAAATACCAAGTAGTCAAATACCTACTGGTACAGACTTTATAAATAACATGTTAGAAACTACTATGAAAATTTAAAAAGCCTTAAACTCTAGTTAAAACAAAAAGAGGGGATTAATGAAAGGGACAAAAAATGGGCCTAGGTTAGAGAGTTGTCATTTAGCAAAATAGATGATGAAGGATAATGATGAGGGGTAATATTCCTATTTAAATTTCAAAAGTTGTATGGTATGTGTGAGGGTTTTCTGCATTTTTAAAATCTCTATTCTGATATTTATAAGCAAATATATTCAATAAATATATGCATTCATTATTTTTGCTTTTATTAATGACATTTGCATTTTAATTGAACTTAATTGCAAAAAATAAAAAAATATTAATAATGGTCATATTTAATACATCAAATTAAATTAAAATGTTAATAATATTTATCAAATTCTGAATAAATTGAAAATTTTAAATTCATTAAACTACAAATATCTATATATAATTAATAAACTGTAATAATGATTAAAAATGTTTTAAAGTTTTATTATATATTGAAGTGGATATTTCACTGGCAGCAAGAAAAGAATAGGGAGGAGCACAAAGTTAGTCAGAAAGAGAGATCAATACCATAGCTCCTTTTAGTCATAAGTATAGTTTTAATTAAACATAATGATAACAATTAAATCATAAATTTTATTACAAATTTACATTTATTCAAACAAACATATTAGACTGGGAATGCATGTGTGAATGCTTGTAAAAGTGAATTTTTCAACAATGATTTAATTAACCCTTAAACCGCTAATTTTATCATTGGTTGTATCAGATAAAAATCAAATCTTTTAATTGGCCAACTCACAAACTGAAGACAAAGCCTATTGTTAAAACATATTCGCCTATAATATTAAATTCAACTCAGATACATTTATAAAAAGTATATAATTAATTTTTCAGGTCATGAAAAAAACGAAAGTTCTTTCAAAAATAAATTGCTATTTATTTATTCTAAAATATTCAACATCGGCAACATAAAAGTTATAATGTAAACAAAAAGATCGACTTTTACGTTATAGAAAAGTAAATATTTCTTTTTACTACAACTTCAATATTTGGACTAAAATCTTCAATATTTTTCGAAAATAATTTTGTTTTTTATTATTCTCTCTGAAAATTATGTTTAATTTCCATAAATATTATTTAATAATAATTTAAATCGTATTCGAAATGAAAATCTCAGCGTTTTTCTTTATTTTCTTTGATCAGGCAGTTTCTTTGTTCTTTCCAGCCAATCAGAATGTCTTTTTCGGCTGAGAGCATGCTAAGAACCAATCACAAATAATGTTCCTTCTTTGTTTAGGTTTAAATGCGTTTTTTTCTATTTTTTACTTCTAAAATAAATCGGAAGATGTCACCATCATACAGAACTTTTAAAAACGAATTCAATACGTATTTAACGAATTTTTTCGTATGAAAACGAACTGAGTTAGAGTGATTTCAGATGTCGACGAGGAGCCTCGTCGGGCGCGGGAAAAGGGTTAATAATATGCTGATGCATTGCGGTGAAACTTTTTTATATACCAATTTATGTAAGTTTAGCGCATTCAGAGTTTTGTTATTCCATAACCATAGCCTCTTTGGAAAAGTCCAAGTTCAATTCTTAATTTTAAATAAATTCTAAATAGATTTTTTTGTAATTAAATCTGGTTTTTGGTAAAAGATTTAATTATGATTCATTATGAAAGACTCAGGATCAATGTTTTAATTAAATCTATTTTGTTAAATGTGTTTTTTGTAGGTGTGAGGATTTGATAAATAACCAGCCTTGATTATCAATTCCACACAAAGTAAAAAAAATAGAATAATTATAATGAATTTATATAAATAGCAAAAGAACATGTTTTATTTATTCATCCCATTCCTAGTTCTAGCAAGTAGTTGGATAGATTATTTTTCCTGGATTTATCTTTACAACAGATGCCTTGGAAAATAACCACTGTGAAACATCAGCAAAATTTCAATATTAGCTAAATATCTGCTAAATAAAAAAAACAATGAGTGATAATAAAAAAAAACAAACTAGAATCTCTTTTTCTTAGATTGCCTGCCTTAGCGAAAAGGATATACTGAGTATTATCTTCCATGCTTATCCTATTTCTAATCATCCCCACACTAACTATAAGAATTACTCAATATATAAAAATTTACAAGACTGTAAATTTATCAAATACATTCCCTTGCACAAGAGATATACAATAGTAGATAGTATTTTAAATCCTGCATCATTCAGGGATAATTTATGTGAGTAGTCAAAGATTGCTTGGACATTTAGGTTATGTAGTAAACTCAAGTTATGGACAGTATTTTAAATCCTGCATCATTCAGAGATAATTTATGTCAGTACTCAAAGATTGCTTGGACATTTAGGTTATGTAGTAAACTCAAGTTATTTATATAAATATTTTTTTTGCACATCCTTTTTTTTTTCTGAAATTTTAAAAAAGGAATCCATTATTTAAAGATTTTGCAAAAGATTTCAGACATAATTTATTTTTCTGTCACTATTAATTAAATAGTAAAAAAAAAAAAAGAAGTTTTCTTTTTCATATATATATAACCTTTGATTTATTTATTTGACACAAACTTTTTATTTATAAATAATTTTTATTAAGGTCATGCAGTGAAATACAATCTATTAGTTTACATTGTTAGAATTTGTGTTACATAATTTAGTTATAATTTATGTTTAAAGTTAGAATAGTCTAGAAAATGACTGTTGTTATTGTTGAGATTGATAGCATGATGCAATCCATTGCCAGGGGATTTGGAAGAGTTTCCATGTTTCATCAAAGAGAAACTTAGAGAAGAGGGTTTTATCCATTTCTTTGACTTTTTTAATTGATTGGATAAAGAAAAGTTCTTCATTCGGATGAGGATGTGTATAAATTTTTTTTGCATCTCACAAGCCAGATGGAATAGTGAGGAAAATTGATAGTCTTATGGTAGGGATGTCTCTTCTATGAATGCAGTCCTTTAGTGAGATAATCTGGTAGAACTTGACCTTCAAGTTTTGGTGTATTTATCATTTTTATGTTTCCTAGTCCATTGCAAGTATGAATTATATGCTCACATGTTTCTTCATGCCTCTGACAATTAGGGCATATTGGGTTAACCTTGCTAATTGGGCATTTAACATGAAGAAACCAGTTAGTAGGCATGGTCTCGAGGTTTATTTTAACAAGAAAATCAAATTATTTCAGCTCGAGGGCCCAGTATTTGAATAATGTGGTAATCCTGTAGTTTGAGATACCTAGTTTTGGCTTTAGGTCATTGGGTTTGGGATTTATCAATTGTTTAGCATCTCAAATTTTAATTTTGTTTTTGAAATAATCCTTGGAAATGTTGGTGTGTTGTTTAAAGCTGTGAGCTATTTCATTCAGCCAGCATTTTTTCCACAGGGGTGGTCGGTCTGTTGGTTGAATTTGTTTTATGATTTGTTTATAGCCATATTTAATAATTAGGTTGTGAAGTAGGGAGTGATATTTCTGGAATAAAATTGCTGGGATTGAATGTAGAGACATTCCATTTAGTTTCCAGTGTGGTTGCATTTTGTTGATGCTGATATCAACAATGTTATTCTTTTAAAAAAGTCTTGAGCTAAGTTTGTTGATTTTACTGATGAAGGTTTTGGTAACTATTATAACTGGTAGGTATAGGATAACTTGCTCATGACCTTCATGTTTAAAAGGGCAACCTTTCCTTGAAGGGAGATGTAAACTCCAATAAGAGTTTTGGTCATTTTGTCTGTAGAATAGAGAATCATGTCATGAAGTTCTTTAGACATTGATGTTTGTGATTTATAAATTGGAAAACCCAGGAAGAATTTGGAGATGATCTTTTTTCCTGATAAGATTTTCTAGGTAGAAGATTTTTCTGGGTTAATTTTAAACCATGAGGTTTTGGTGAATTTGTTTAATATCACTTATTATGATTGAAATATATTTTTGAGGGGAGAATGACAAGCACATCATCCATGTAGGCAATTGTTTTGATGGATTTGTTTAGTTTAGGGACATATACTCCAGGAAGCGTATTTTCTATATCTTTAATGAGGGGGTTGATGTAGCAGATAAAAAGGAAGGCACTGAGAGGGGAACCTTGAGGGAGTGTGGAGTTAGGAGTGAATCCACTGGTGAGTATGCCATTAAGGGATATGTACATTTCTCTATTGAAGGGGTTCTCTAAAGTTTTTGGATTGTTTTTGATGGGATGTCTAGTCTTTGAGAATTTTAAAGTAATTTTTGGATATTTACACTGTCAAATGCTTCGGAAATATCCAATTGGACAGCTATTGGTTTAGACGGCCTGTGAGATCTTATGTGGTCGAATAGTATCTTAGTCTCCCCAATTGCTGTTAAGATGGATGATCCCTTTTTGGCATATTGTGAAGGGTAAATTTGAGTTAGAATGTTAGTTTGTATTTTGTCTATAATCACTCCTATAAATTTGATGAGGAGGGAGGATGTTGATATCGGTCTAATGTTGGCTATTTCTGTTGGGTCACGATTTTTCTTCATTAAAGGTACTAGAGCAATTGGATATAGGTTTTTGATATGTCTTTTTCTTTCTGTGAGGTGATTCATCATGCCCATCATTATGGAAACTGCAAAATTGCTGAGGTGTGAAAGTAGGAATTTAGGGATTGCATGCATGTGATCTGGTAACAAAGTTAGCTTTTCTTTGATGTTTATCTCAGTGATTCCATGACCTTCCAGGATATGTGTTCTTCCAATGCACAATCTTGTGTGGAAGGCTTGATTGTAGTTTTCCTTGAAGTGTACACCAATTTGCTCCAGCATATGATGTCCTGTGAGTTTAGTACCTTTGTAGTAGATAAAGGAGGGGGTATTTTGTTTTCTTTTGGCTCCCAGTCCCCACCTGAGATATCCCCTGGTCTAGCAATGCTGGATAGAGAGAAAGATTCTTGCTTTTTTGATAGACACATACTCTGCAAGGGTTTTCTGTTTAGCTTTGCATTTGAATTTGAGGTGGCGGGAACCCCCATTTAGTTTAGAATTTATTTTGTCCAATTCTTTAATGAGGGTGGTAGGACCTTTTGCCCTCGAGTGTACTATTGTATAAGTGTTTGCATGATTTCTACAAAAGCAAACCATGCAATCTCTAGTGGCTGCAACAGGATGTTGATTTTGTGGAAAATAATATATGCCTCAGATGGAATGGCCTCAGGGTATCATTCAGATTGATCTATTTTGTTTGGAAAAAACCCATTGTCCACTTCTATCCAGGTGCAGATTGATCTATTTTGTTTGAAAAAAACCCATTGTTCACTTCTATCCAGGCTACCATAGTAAAATTGTGAGAAGACTACAGGTTGTAAAGTGGCATTCATGACATAGTGAAATTCAGGGGTATAGAATAGGAGATCTATCAGAGATTGGTGTTGTTTGGTTTAGAAGGAGTATGCTCCAGATGGGAAGAACCTCTTAGGTGTAGATATTTAAAATGAAAAGACCAGCTGTTGGTGGCTGTTATTATATTAATGTTGTTGATTATCCTATGATATGTTGCTGAATTGTTGGGAGTATAAACATAAAATGCATATGAAATATTAAATTTGTTGGAGGATTGGTTACCATTAATGGTGATAGTTTGTTGTTAGTTGGATGTAACCAAGCTCGCCAAGCTCTTCAAGTATTTTATGACTAGAGCTGGTGTGATACTTGGTCTCACCCAAAAGAGGATATGTGGAGAACTGGAATTGAACCAATGCAGAGAATTGGAATTGAACCAATGCCTGATGGCATGGATTCTCATTGTGGCATTTATGCCTCTCATATTTAAACCAACAATTTTACATTTCATGTTGTGTTTGGGTGATAACACCACTATTAGATACTGCTGGCTTGTCCCTCATTGGATTTGTTGTTTTGATATTTGAAGTAGGCCAATAGTCTGGTGATTCATGGTCTGAGAGAGAGAGAGTGGTAGAAATTGTATAGCTTTTGATGTTATGGCTTCTTTGGGGGTTTCTTGAGATATAGTATTATCAAGAGTTGATTTTTTGTACTTTTTTTCAATTGTTTTAACTCTGTTTGAGAAGTTTGTTCACAAAATTTATGATTCCAAGCTTCAATAAGAAGGTATTTTGATCTGTCTTAATCTCCTGAACTTGATTTTCCTTGTCCAGTATGTTTTCTTTTTTGTTAAATGAAGAGACGAAGCTAAAGTCCATGTCAATTTCATCAGCAGAAAAGTGTGGCTTATCTGCATAGTTCTGCTCTGGGGTTTGCTTGACTTGAAAATTGAAATTGGAGAGTAATTTGTGTTTCTTCGAAAAATTATGCTGGCTGATTGATTCTTCTGATTGATATTTCTGTGTTGCTGTTTTGAAAAATAGGTAGTTCAGGGGTTTTCCTTTTAAGTTTGTTTGGAGTGGATGCTGTACTTGTTTTAATTTGTAATTCATTGTCATTTATTGTTTGAGGATGGATTTGATTGTGATGTTTGGGCTTACTATTGACTAGGTTGTGATGTGAGTTAACAAGGCAAAACTCTCTCCATACAGTAGTGCCACCCTGAGTAATCAATGGATGCCAGAAGGCTTGTGCATAAAATCCCTATCTAATGCCTACTCATCCAATATCCCCAGACTAGTTTCTGGCTTGTGGCCCTTGTCAGTGATGAGCTTTGGATCTAAGAGCACTGCACCTAGATACTTAGGATCTAATGCAACCCTCCAGAAACCAGCTTTTATCTCTCCATAACTATAAAATTATGAGAATGAAATTGAAATCACAAAAATATTTTCAATCTAAGCTCAATAGCTTATATAGTCATATTTGAACTCAGTTCAGCACCCATACACTTTGGTGTCCTTGGCTCTTTAACAACCACAGCCAACACTATCCCATTAGGCAAGATTGGTGTTAAACCATTAAGCATCACATGATCACCATTTCATGCTAGCACATAATTGTTTATAAACAAGGTGAAACTCTCTCCATACAGTAGTACCACCCTGTGCCAACCAGAGTAATCAATGGATGCCAGAAGGCTTATGCATAAAATCCCTATTTAATGCCTACTTATCCAATATCCCCAGACTAGTTTCCGGCTTGTGGCCTTCATCAGTGAGGAGCTTTGGATCTGAGAGCACTGCACCTACCTAGATCTTAGGATTTAATGCAACCCTCCAGTATCCACCTTTTATCTCTACATAACTATAAAACTAGGGGAATGAAATTGAAAACACAAAAATATTTTCAATCTAAGCTCAATAGCTTATATAGTCATATAGGTCTGAACTCAGTTCATCACCCATACATTTTGGTGTCTTTGGCTCTTTAACAACCATAGCCAACATTATCCTATTAGGCAGGATTGGTGTTAAACCATTAAGCATCACATGATCACCATCTCATACTAGCACATAATTGTTTATAAATAAGGCAAAACTCTCTCAATTATGTGCTAGTATGAGATGGTAATCATGTGATGCTTAATGGTTTAACACCAATCCTGCCTAATAGAGTAGTGGTGGCTATGGTTTTTAAAGAGCCAAAGACACCAAAATGTATGGGTGCTGAACTGAGTTCAGACCCATATGACTATATAAGCTATTGAGCTTAGATTGAAAATATTTTTGTGTTTTCAATTTCATTCTCATATAGTTTTATAGTTATGTAGAGATAAAAGGTGGTTGCTGGAGGGTTGCATTAGATCCTAAGATCTAGGTGCAGTGCTCTCAGATACAAGGCTCCTTGCTGACAAAGATCACAAGCCAGAAACTAGTATGGGGATATTGGATGAGTAGGCATTAGATAGGGATTTTATGTACAAGCCTTCTGGCATCCATTGATTACTCTTGTTGGCACAGAGTGGCTCTACTGTATGGAGAGAGTTTTGCCTTGTTTATAAACAATTATGAGCTAGTATGAGATGGTGATCATGTGTTGCTTAATGTGAGTTAACATTCATTAGTTGATTATTTGAGCCTTAAGGTTTGATGAATGGGTTTGAAATTCCTTTACTACTACTACTACTACTACTACCACCACTACTACTACCAGTACTACTACTACTACTACTACTACTAATGGTGTACTACTACTACTACTACTACTACCAGTACTGCTATTACTACTACTACTTGGTTTTTCAATGATTTTGAATTGGTTTTATCTTTATTCTCTTGTTGTGTTGAGGAGGTGCATGTGGGGTGCTTTAAAGCAGAGGAAGTTTGATAAGCTCTGATGAAGACTGCTGGACAGTTGAAACTGTAAGGAAAATAAAAAGAAAATTTGTTTGCATTGAAGTGTATATGAAAGAAGTATTATAATATATGAAGATATGCAAAAAAAGTAAAAGAGAAGAATAAGAGTCCACCTCTTTCATAAAAATCATAATTAAGTCTGCAAAAAAAAAAATTATCTAGGAAGTTTATTAGTATTGTTCTACTTCATATGCCTGATTCAATAAGGAAGCCTATTTGCAATAGTAAGATTCAACAGTTTACACATCCAACAAGACAGACATATTTTAGTTTTATGATTTTGTGTCAAAAAGAAACATTAAATGAAAGTTTTCTATGGATTCTATGATATATTGGTAGAGCATTCATGACTCACTTCCATACAATAAAATGGACAAAAAAAATATTCTCTCTCATAAAAACTAAATCAATTATAGTAGTTATGACTCTACAATGAAATGCTTTTAATTTGTTAAATGCAGAAGCAGCACATAGACGTTCTGCGTCTCAAAATATATATGGATATAATTACTATTCCGTAATTTCCAACTTTCAAGTGATGGAAAATTATACAAACTGAAATAAATCTTTTTATAAATTTTAATTTATTTTTCCAAATAATTAAAGTTTAGAAAATAGTTTTTTTTTTTTTTTAAAGCATTAAATCACTTCCTTAATTACGTTTTTATACAATAATATAATGTTATACAAAATATGAAATTATCCTGTTATTAAATTAATAATCTATAATAACCACTTGCACTCTATCATTTAATAAGCATTTAAAAAAAAAAACTTTCTTAACGTTGTTTTCAGTTATAAATTTAAGATGATTCTAATTATACTTTAGTAAATGAAGAGAAAAAATCAAGCATTGTTTATCAATTCTTTTCAAACTTGAATAAACAGGATATAATCTAAATTTGCAGAACAAATTTTCTTCTAAAGTTAATGATGGTTTGTTTCTTTTATAAAAGTTAAAAATGCAGAAAAAATATTGCACAGAAGATCGTATTATATATATTGATATATGTAAATACTAATTAACATTTATTATTTCCTTAAAAAAAAAAAAAAAAAAGGGATGGAAAATATTTAAAAAAGAAAAATAGGTAAAAATTATCAGAATATTTTTTTTAAAAAAAGTATCTTAATTAGGTAAAAATCGCACCTCTTTTTAGTTTTAACACTTTATTGTTCTATTAATGACATACTCAATTAACTTTGAAACATATTAACATTTTCCATAAAATTTACAAACACATATTCTGTGTTGTACATTTATAATCTATTTGAAGCAATTCATCTTCATTCTACTCCAGAGCCATCTATTGTAAACTTGAGCAAACTATTATTTGTTTTTCTGGAGATTGATTAAATGGACTTGTTGATGAACGTCTCCTAATGCATTATATACGTATAATAAAATTTTAGACATTAATTTTTATTAGCTAATAGTCTGAAATTCACAAAATATTCTAAAACATTAGAAACAAACTAAATTGTCATTATAATTATGTAAATCTAAGATAGGCTAATAATTATAATATATTAAAAATATCAAATTTATATTAACTATATAAAATGGTTTCAGAAGGGCAAACACAATACCCAAATTTCTTTTTGTTAACATTAACAATATTTAAGAACAACATTCTTCTTCAATCTACTTCAAAGCTTGATCTGTTTCTATTAGGTCCACATTTTCTTAATTATCTCTTTTTATCATCCCACAAGGAATTAAGTACAATATTAATTTAAAATAAAATATAATAAGTTAAAATATCAAGTTTTTGTAACATTAACATCAAGCTATTTAAAAGATACTGACAAACAATACAATTCAATTTATTAAAACATACTTCAAATTTATACTGTGTTTCCCTGAAAATAAGACCAAGTCTTATGTTAATTTTTATTCCAAAGGACATAGAGGGCTCATTGTCAGGGGGTTTCTTATTTTTTCATTTAAAAAAATCTATTTTTATTCAATTACAAAAGTGTACCTTTATTCAAATACTTCTCTTTACAGAAATCTGTAAGATTCTTATCCCAGGAGCCCTTCATAATTCCTCTCTTGTACTCACTGGAATAGTTCTTTCATTTTGCACTCAATTTATCTGGGGATCAAAATATTATTCCATTTAAATTTACCATTAAATCAAATGTTAATGGAAGACATATGAGACAGTGGTGGTAACAAAAATAATTATAATTAAGAATGATTTCTCCACACAAAAGCAACAAAAAAATGCAGGCACAAAAATTCAGAAAATGTTTCTGTATTCTACACATGCACATTAAGTACATCCATTATAACACATGGCATATTGAATTACATAGATTCATATATGACACAACTATATCTATCCGTTATCAAGTGTGCACACTGTAAAAACTTTTCAAATTATTCGTAATACCCCTGCTTGGGTATTCTTTTTTAAAAAAATTTTTAAATTAAAGATTGATGATTTAACTTAAGCTAAACATTGATTGCTAGAATCACTTCTGTAATAAAGTCTTTTAGGAGGAAAAAAAATGTTTAAGAAATTAAACTAATTTTTCTTTAAACTTGAATATTTAAAAGCAACCATGGTGAAACTGTAAAATTAAATCAAGCATTATAAATCTAAGTATTAAATTAAGTAAGTATTTAAAAATACAAAAATGAAATTACAGTTTGTCTGATATACTGGCTTATGGTAGACAAAATTTTAAAAATTGTATAAATCATTCATAAAGTCAATAAATTGATTACAAGTCCAATATTCAACTGAAAGGAAATTGTTTCTGTATACAGATACAATTATGTTTATCAAAATTGTTTGACAGTAAAATATGTTAAGTACCATATAATTTATACTACCATTTATTTAAAGCATTAATGTCAGTAATATTTCTTATTTATACATACATTCATTACTTTATAATTCAATATGTTCTTCATGTGTTTCAATGGGCAAACAAAAGTCATCAATATGGCTGACAATCTTAACTAGGATTTATATTTGGGGTAGGGCTCATATTATTGGCATCCTAAAAAATCATGTTTGGTTAGGTCTTATTTTGGGGGGAATACAGTATATGTGTACTATTAGGTATATAGGGCACATTAAGACTTTTTTTTAACTATAATTTAAAGAGGCTTGAAAACTTGAGATAGAAATGTACTGAATCAGTAATCAACAAAGTGAGGGAATATATAGTATTAAAAAAAAGGTACAACATTCAGAAGATAATTAAAATTTTTATAGAATAATACTATTTATTAATCAAAGATAATAAAAAAATCTTAGCTGGCATAAACCATTTGAGTTACACCTTCATTTTGTAACTAAATGTTTTTGTCAAAATGAAAAATAGAATAAAGATGGAAGAAACATATGAAAGAATTATATTACAAAACGTCAAGACATATTAATTGACAAATGAAATTAACTACTGAAAAAAAAAACTCCCACAATAATAAAAAATGAGATTAAATCAGTTTTAAAATTAGCATTCAAAAATAAGATCCCAAAATTAATGTAATGACATTCATTGCATTAGAAAATTTTAGAAAAACCTCAATAAAAATGCTCTCCAATTTGTATCAACTAACTAATTTGGAAAGTGAATTAATAGTTTACAGATTGGTAGAATTTATATTCTTACATAAAAAAAAATCTTGATAGACATTGCAAACTATTGCAAAGTATCTCTCATGCAAACAAGTTTGTGTTAAAATCATTTAGCAGAATCAGAATATTGCATATAAAATCAATAACAAAAGATTAATAAAAAATGTGATTGTTGTTGACATGTTACATAATCAAAAATACAAAACAACAACAACAACAACTAATATGTGCTTCGTGGATTGGGAAAATACATCTGATTGACTTGATCAACATATATTTTTGAAATGCCCTATTTAATTTATAGTAATAATAAAGTGATACACCCAAAAGCTGAAGATTCTTGGATTAAATCTAACCCTATCACATTTGGTATTTGAATGTTATGTCAAGCAAAGCAGTTAATTACCCAATTATTTATAATTTGCAGAATACTGTTAGAAAGTTGAATATATCAGAACTTCTAATCCAATCATTGTGTGGGAAGAAAATCTGTTGTTAGAACAGACTGTGACCAAGATAAAAATTCAAATTATGAATGAATCCAGATTTAATAAAGGACTATGTGAATTAAGAATTGTCAGAGGATGCAACAATACTTCTTAGATATGCTGATGATTGTTACAATTATTGCTGAAAATGGAAAACATTTGAAAATCTATATTATGAAAGAGAACAAAAATGAAAATATAAAATTAGAACTAAATATGGAGAAGGCAAAGACTACAACACAAAAATCATTAGCAATTTTCTAATCCTCAAATCATTTATTAACAAAAAAAAAAAAATCAAGCCATAAAGAAAATTGCTACAGAAAAATTAAAGGTAGACATACAATGCCAAAATTAAAAAGTTTTGACGCTTTGATATAGGAACAAATTGTGATCGCATAACATCAGATCATAATTTCTGTGATATTCTATAAAAATAACTATTTGTAATTAAAGAAGGTTGAAAAGACTTCTGTGCCTTGGAACTGCAAAAGACTTGATAGCAAAAAAAAAAAATGAACAAATAAAAAAAACTTTATCAGAATCAGCGTTTGAACTGAAACAATAATTATCAGGGGGAAAATGTCTTATTTTGATTACATTGTGAAAAGATTTTCTCCATTAAAAAAGGATATAAGGCTTCGAAAAGGGTCAAATTTTATCAACAATAAAAGAATAGTCCGTCATATAATTGTAACCAATAGTAATTCATTTTGAAAAAAAAATGCTATATCAGAATTCAATATCATCTTGATGGTACCAAATTATACTTTAAATATCGATTCGTTTCCTATTTCAACATATATTTTAAATATATCGGACTTTAAAAAAAAAAAAAAAATCTTTATTAACTTACACAATCACATATCAAGGAGGCAAGAGCTTAGTTATTTTTATGATAAGCCTCTTGCCATAAAAATAATCTTAGTTTTAAAGTTCTGAAAATGAAGTGCTAGTTAAAACTAATTATGTGAAAGGATGGGGCCAAACAATGTCAAACATCTGTCGTCATTGTTACTCCTTAATTTTTATGCTGTAGTTCTAAAAATGTAATGTTACATTTAAACTTGTTGGTATGTGTGTGTGACATTAAGCAATATCAAACTCTAGCTGCGGTTGTTGATCTAAAATTCTAAAGGGAAGCCTTAAATACCATACATTATATGTATATATAAACCGTCAGAGAAAAAAATTAAACAGATAAATAAAAAAAATATTATAAGTATAAATGTGTAGAATAAGCATTTTATTTAAATAATAATAAAAAAAAATACGATCTAAAATGTTATTTCCTTTATTAAGAAAATGCCAAACAATTCATAGTCACAATAAACTTAATAACAACTTAATTTTCAATATTTTTTAATTACGAATCACCAACCTTGCCTGATATATAAGTTATCTTGGATGGGGAAATTTAATTAAATCAAATGACATTAAAATGACAGTAGATTCTTAGCAGTAAAGCAGCTCAAATTATACATTTTCTAACTGAAACTCAGACCATTATTTAATAGGATTACCAAATTAATTTAATAAAATCAATCTCATTCTTGGCTTTATGTCATAAAGAAAATAGTAATAAATGAAAATGGAGAGCAATTTTTCCAAGTTTAAAACTGGCTGATGAATTCCAGTGAAGCTTTACTAATCAATAGAGTTGGATATAAGAATGTCATAGCAAAATTAGTTTTAGTAACTAATATGCAGAACTGATTTATCAGTCTACAATTATATAGAAAATTAAAAGTTTACTTCAAATTATATATATATCATTACAATACAGTTACATAGATATCAATATATATATAAAATAAAACAGCCTCAAATAGTCCATTATAGAGCAAAGGCTTCTTCAACAGCTCAGTGAAGAAAAAAATGACATTGTCAGGTAGTATGATTTTAAGGACTTCTCTTTGCTTATACTTTAGTATTTAGCTATATATATATATATTGAAGCGGAATCTGAGATTCAGATGGCGCTTCACAGCCCACCTCAAATCTTCCGCTACCAAGCTAAATTCAAACACTATTCTTGCAATTCAAACACTATTCTTGCGTATATATTCCGTTCACTAACACATTTTTGTACTTTTTTTTTTTTGATTATTATTAACGAAGATATATGCATAAATATCTGAATTTAAATACACACACACAAAAAAAATAAAAGTAATAAATATAGTATTTAAAGAGGGAATATGTATCGCAATAGGTAACGGGGGATTAATTATAACAGACTTATAATATCAAAATACATTATATGTTCTGTATTTTTTTATTTTATAAAAGTTATAGTAATTATTTATTGATTGCAGCTCATATACAGAGATATTGTAGAAACAAACATAATGAGCAAATAATTACTACAAAAAGTTCCTTATATGCCATTCTATAAAATTTTGTTTTTAAATAATTTTTGCTATTAAACTCTACTTTTCTTTTAAATCCAATATGGAAGATGCGATTGTAATTAGTCAAAATTAATTAAAGGTGAGAAACGTAATCTTGTATAATCTTCTAAAATAAATTTAATTAAAAGTTTCTCTAAAATCAAAATTAAAAACTAAACTTAATTGATTTACTTTTGTCACAAACATTTTTTTTATCAAATTAATTTCAGTTTGAATACTTATCTAACAATGGCATCTTCCATCACAATGGGTAAAAGCTTGTATACAAATTCTTTTGGAAATTAGATTAAAGAAAATGATTAGCAATGACCAATCAAGAAAAGATTCCACAAATACCAAGGCAGGGGATAATTATGAATTAATTTTAACAGAGGAACTAAGACAGTCAAGGAGAGCAGTTGCCAAAAATATTTGCGTTCGTTAATTTCAATGTGTCGTGAGTAAATCCACTTCACCTTTCTTGCCATTCAAGATGGCCTTCCCTGAAATCTGTGCCCATGGATCCCGATACTCATAGACTATAACTATATGCCTGTTTGTTAAATACTGAACTTACTACCTGCCTCAATAATTATGCTCGTCAAACTAGATCTAGTTCTCCAAGGGAAATCTGAAAAACATCAAAAGAACAGCCAAGTTTGTACAGAGGTAATCATTTCAAATGCTGCTAGACTCTTAAAGTTACCGTGAATAATTTAAAATTTCACCTATCTGTTTCGTTAAACATTTTGTAAAGCCTTTTTATTTGTAAAATTCTTACCTTTTAGTCAATTGTACCTTGTTCTCTCTATATAACTTAGCTGTAATCTCTCCTACATTAAACCTCTCCTGAATAATTATTATTTCTTAATTTCACATCTATGCGGCAATACTTTATTTTCATTATGATATTTTATATTTTCATATACTAAATTATATGTCGATAATTTCCCCCAGAATCGCAAATGCTTACGCTATCTCTTTTAATAAAAGAAAACTTTCCTTACTTTTCAGAGGGTGATTAATCTAGTATTTTTTAAAAACAAATTTGTTATTCTTATTATAGCGGGTGCCTGCAAGTCTGGGGAAATAAAATCAGAATCTGATAATTACTGTATAATGTTATTTTCGAAAAAACTAAGCAAAAATCTGTTTTCTTAGAAATGTGTTTTTTTTTTATTAATTCAATAATAGCGCTAACTTCTAAAAACTTTAACTATATTTATATGAATTAAATTAATATTACTTTCTTGAAATCACTAATCGCCGCCGACTTTATATATATTTAATAATATGAAAATTATCTATTTATTAACGCATTCAAAACCAAAGATTTATATTAGTCATACGTTGTGGAAAGTTTATGTGTAATTTAAAGTAATATAACGGGGAGGGGGATATTCTAGTTCTATAAGCTATTATATTAGCATTAAATGTAATTCTTCCATATCCACGTAGTAACTCAAATCATACCGGTATGCTGGGTTTTTATCAATAAAGATAGGCGATAATTCTTTATTTCTTAGTTTTAAGTATATATATTTATATTAATTCAAGCGTTACGTGTATACCGGCCTTTAGTTTTATATATCTTCGTCCATTTTTACTTCCAATACCAAGGACAAGGTTTGGCAAACCCCTTTGGACTTCTTCAGCGCTAGATATTATTGCATAGGGTTCACTCTGGCAAAAGTCCAGCTTATGGCAATTCAATAAAGCGCATTCTTCGTTGTTTATGACCCGACCCTGCCAACGTTTGCAGAGAGTCGCCTTCTTTAACTGTGAATTGAAGCACCTTCTTCGATCTCAGAATAGATCTCTCCATTGCCATCATACACATACCGCTCTCCCATATTTCATTCTCGTTAAAGCCTATCAATGCTCCTAAAGTGTACTGTTATGATTATGCTAAATGGATTGCCATTTTTATATTTCATTCACACTTTCAGATACGATATTGCTGCCATAATTATTATTTCCTAAATTAGCTTCCCACATACGTTCTTATTTCGCAAATGCGAATGCTATTTTATTACTTAAACATAATTACTGTTTGCCATCAAACTCAATAAACCTATGTATTGGTTCAAGTGCTGTTGTTTTATTAATGGTGGATTTAAAGAACTTTAAATAACTGTAGTCTAGTGCTATTATTAAAAATCTTAGGTATCCCATACAATCTGCAAATTATTGACATATAAATAGCCGCATTAGAACAAAGCCATAAATTATGTGTTATTGCTGATTAAATATGTTCATTTTATAGCATTGTAAGAGAGGTTAATGTCATCTAAGGGAGATAAATACCATTTTATTTACATTTTAACACAAATAACGTCTGCAATCAATTATATATATATATCTCAAGTTAACTCAATAAATCTTATACATATTACTAAATATCTAAGTCATTGTTTCATTTATTGAATAGAAACAATTTTGATGTTATATAAAAGGTTTCACTTACTAGATGATCGAAAATCGCTAACAGTAATATTCCATACATGAATAAAGTTCAAATAAGAGTCTTTTTGTGTCATGACTTTGTGATGCTGGTGGGTAGAAATAAATTAGATCAGTATCATTGGAATTGTTGCTCATATGTTGGTAGATTTGGAAAATAGGGCAGAGTTCATGAGTGTTCCTGACTTATGTATCTTGCGCATGATTGGACTCGAGGTACTTCTGCCTAGATGCTAGATCTTGTTATATGAACAGACGAAACCGACCGGTACTATATAGTGAAATGGTAAATCTGATTCAGATTTGCCATTTCACGGTCTGACCCACCTAATTATTTATTTACTAACATTTGCTTTTTTTTTATTATTCTAAAAAAACATTTTTTAAACATTTTTAACTATCCTGAATAAATCCTATAATTTATTTTGGATCATAATTGTACTAACACTTATTCTATTTTATTATTAAAAAAAAAAAAAATTCAAATAATTAACTTTGAATTTTTTTTATATATTTTAGATATACTGTATATGTTTAAAATGCTTTATTTTTAGTTCAAGAATTCAAGATGACCTTTGTGAAAAGATTTGTATCTCGATAAGAAGTTTAAAATAAATGTTTAAATTAAAAGCATTGATAAATTATCAAAATCCATTCACTGTGGAATCTCTATTCATTAATTAGTAGGGTTCTAGATTGTTATCTAAATTAAAACTAATATAAAATTATATTGAAATATAATGGTCCTTATCGAGGTACAAACTTTCTAAAATTAGAATGAAAACAATTGCTATTGTTTTCTAAAAGATCACTTGAGGCAGCAGGAAGTAATAGATAGTGGCCTTTTTAGACAGAGAGTGACTAGAATCAGACAGAGAACAGACAGAGTTGTAGAAAGCACACTATGATGATCGAGGAGTAAAACAGGGTAAATCGCTGCCCTTTCCCTCCTGAGACCCGAAATCTTCCATTATGCTGCTGCCAGAACATGCCGTCAACTGCCATAAGCCATCAATGTTTGCCCACAGAACTCATCCCAGGGAGCACCAAGGTAGTCATCCAGATTTGACCAAAGTATTATTTGAATGTAAATATAATTTCGTAAAGCTTTAAAATGTCAAAAGTTAATGTTTATTAAGAATCTTTTTTTTAACTGTCTCTTTAACCTGTTCTTTTAAATTATTTATAATGTTTTTCCTTTTGATAACTCAAGCTCACAATAATTTTCTAATATTTTTAATTAAATATGAATTTATTTGTTTTATATTAATTTTAGCATGAAATTATTTCATGCTTTGATTTTTTTTTTGTATTTCGACAAGCTTCACTCGCGGGGGCTCAGAGTAGTTTGCTAAGAGAGAAAATTATGTTTTATTAGGGAAAGGAAATTTTAACAAAGAATGATTTGATTTTAAAAGTAAAATAAGTTGATCTATTTTCGCGAGTGAGGTTATGTCGAATATATATATATATATGTTTCTAAGCAAATCTATCGTAATTTCAAATAAATTTATTATAGATTTCCCACAATGGGATTCTATAATTTTATATTTCTGTAATTCAAAATAGAATAAAATATGCTATGGATTTTTGACCTAGTAACAGTGCCGCTGGATAGTGTCAGTTAATTATCATGCTTGTTTTTTTAAGTTAGGAAAGAGGGAAGGGGGGATTTTTTTGAGAATTAAATTCCCTTATTTCTATAAGTATGTTTTTTTTTTTGTATGTTAAATATTTATATAAAGTAATTGTTTATGCAGATTGATCTCTATGCAGTATTAGATCATTTTAAGGCTATTTAATTATAACCAGTTCCTATTTAATAATTATAATATTTCAGGTTAATAAAGAATGCTTGGAGTCTCATGAACAGACCTAAAACGGTCATAGATTTGGTGATTTGGAGTTAGCTTCCATTTTTCACATACGCCTGTGAATTGGACAGCGGTTTTGAGATAGAGTTGGGTTGTCAGCAGAATTCGTAGAGGCGAATATGAGGGCTCTCCGTAATTCCTATCTCCTATCGATATATGGACATGACATGTGGACATATCGATTTTCCTTTTATTCTTCGTTGGAATAGACATACGAGTGTCCGTAATCCAGCTCGTATTTTCTTACTTACCTTTCTTCTCTCCATTTTGCATTCATATATTTATTAACCCGACATTATGTTGCTTTTATTTTGCCTATCTAATATGTAAGCCATAGGGAAATGATTCTACCGAAAGGATCTTCGACCTGAGTAATCGACTCTTTTGTTCGTTTGTGTAATTAGTTAAAATCAGTTGGTTTTGGCTAATTCACAGTATATTTCATTATAGGTATGATTTTAGTTGTAAGTCCAACTAAAGTAACTTGTTTGCTTTGATAATTAACTGACAGATTTTTTTTATTATAATTGCTTGGTCCACTAATGTCATAAAACATTAGTTGTTGAAAATCCAAATTATTAATTTTATAAAGATAAATAAAAATCATTTTTTTTATATATAGGTTAATGGAGTAAGACGTCAAATTAGTCTTACTACAATTGTCTATTTAATGAATATCTTTTTCAATAGAAATGTTTTTTTTTAAAAGTCATTCTTATATATGTGCGTTAGGCAGATGTTTAAACCTATCGCTATATTCTAAGCTTGTAATAAATGTGCACGGGGAATTTTGAAATCCATGGTCATTTAATTATGAAATAATTTTTACTATTTTAAAAAATGAGAATAAATGTAAACAAAATTAAAGATGTATAAACTTAACAAAATAAATTGTACAAACCCAATAACGTCAATGCTGACCGCTAATATAAATAAAGTCGTCAGGAATTCATATAATTATGAAGTTAATTTAAAAATTGTATTTTTTTTTTTTTTTTGAGCTTGAGTTTAAACTAATGTAAAATAACTAATGTAGAATGTCCAATGATTTTAAATATATATATATAACTAAAACAAACTTCCAGTGTTCTCGAATCATTTTATTTACTTTTATTTTAAATAAATTTTGATTTTTAAACATACATATCAACCAATCACCCAAGTTCTCATTTAAATATAATAAATTCGAATCTCATGCTTTAAGACCCAGCTGCCGGCAGAGTGAAAATAAAGGAATTCGATCGTATCATCGAGAAAGGCTATTGATTAGATCTTTGACCTGGGGATATAGGTAAATAGGGTAGAATTCATGATGTACCTGATTTATCGATCTTGTACATGGTCGGACTCAAGGTACTTTATCTGTATTCAGGGGTTTGTTGGATCGATGTGTGTTTTTCGACCGGTACAATACATATATGACAAGAAATGCATACTTTTTGAGTTAATCCACATTTAACGAACACATTAATGGTAATCAAAAGTAACAACATAAAATGTTGAATACGAAAACTATTTTTTCATATGTACATATTTATTCTTATCAACAACTATTGCTACAAAATTAATAAATATTTCTAATAATTTTTCTATTATTGAGATTTACCTCATATATTAAGTAATGCAATTTTCATTTGTAAGATAATAATCCTATTTCATTCTTCTAACACTATCAAATAGTGTTCCAGTATTTTCAGTTCATATCTTCTATATAGCAGAAGTCAACCTTTTTCCATTTATATTAAATACAATATTTTCATTTCTATAATTAAAGGCTTTTTAAAAATTGATTTATTAGTGTAGTATTAACACAATCAATTTCAATAAAACGATTTATGAATTTCATTTTCATTCTTTCAGATCAATAGAAATTATTTCTAATCCATTGTAAATAATAAATTTTAGAAACAAATACAAAATGTCTAAAAAAATGATAAAAAAAAAGTTTCAAAAACAAATTATTTTATATTTAAAGCACTTTTGACAAAATCGATTTATTACAATATTAATATAATATACAAAATTAACAAAGCGTATGCCACACTTGAATGAGAAGCTTCTCATTCAAGTGTGCATACGCTTTGTTAATTTTGTATATTAAATTATCGAATGAGAAGTCTTAAAATCTTTAATACTTTACAAATATTAATATAAATAATGTCAATAAAACTATATGTAGTGATTATGGATTGACAGCTGAATTTCATTTTCTTTCTTTCAGATCAATAAAAAATACTTACAAATGTTAAATTTTGGAGACAAATGCAAAAAGACTAAATAAATAATAAATGAAAACTTGTTTTAAAAGCAAATTTCTTTATATCTAAGTAAATAATTGTCTTAAAATCATAAAGAATTAGATGAGATGAAAAATTATGTGTTTTACTTATTTAAAAATTATTAAATGAATTAAAATATATGTTTGAAAAACGATAAATTAAAACAAGTAAACTGATTTATTACTAAACGTTAACACTATTTAGTTTGAAATTCAAAAACAACTTTAGTAAAGGTAATTTATTATTTTATTATGAAGCTCTAAAATCAGTTTTCATTATATTTAGCTGATTCTTATTTTATATAAGAATTGTACTCGAAGATGATTCATGTATTTTAAATCTATACATAAAGTAATTAAAAGACCTTGGGGATCTTTTATTTATTCTATGTGTGTATATATTTCTTTATTAAAAATAGACAAGTCTTTACTGGTTTCCTTTTTATACCTGACTACAGCATAAAATTTTAATAACTGTATATTTTATTTACATAAATATATCTAGTAATAAATTAACCATAGCAAAGTTACTTAAAACTTAAATGGTAATAAAAACTCATAATTTGAGATATAATATGTAATTTGTTTATAAATTAATAATGAAATTTGAATAAATATCCAAAATGAGATAAATACTATTATCTTCATTTTGTATAGTACAAAACAGTTAAATAAAAATCAAAAAACAACTAATATTAACAAAATAAAAAAAATCTTCCATTTTCAAATATACTTTCAAAGTGCACTAACATATTTAAATAAATAAAAAAATAAATAAAACAATTTTCAAATAACTAAAAGTATGAAAAATTCTCTCCACCCCCCCCCCCCCCCAGAGGTATTACAAACCTTGAAAACTGCTTGATAACATGGTTTTTAGTGGTTTTATATTCTTTTAATTAACTAAAAAGTCATTTATTTTTCTAAAAATTAGATATCTATTTGTTTTGTTTCTGAGCTGACTAACTGAAAAAAAAGAAGGACATATAGAAGAGAAACCTGGTGGGAACCTGAAAGAATTCAAAAATTTCATCTAACTCAGATTTAAACTTAAGTCATTAGCATAGTATCTAAATATGCTAATAATAACATCACAGATATAGCTATCTACATAATAAAAAATAGAGATAAGCAAATAAACTATGATAAAAAAAGATTAAAAAGAAATAAACCAAAAATAAATAATTTATTAAATTGATTGCTTTATTTTGGAAGCATATTATAGTTGAAAAGTGAATTGAATGTTTTATCCCAGATATGAGAAAGTATTCAATAAAAAAAGAATTTAGATTTATATATAGAAAGACTCTGTAAGGAAGAAATATTATTATCAGCTTTAAATTGAAAAATAATCAACTAATTAATAATTCAGACATTGGAAATGAAAAATTTAGTTTTACCATTGCTCAAAATCATATTATCATATATTAATGTATATTAGTGTATAATAAGGTATATTTATGTATATATGAGTATATTTATATATTTGCATACATAGATATTAATGTCTGTATGTGTATTGTTATATAATGCATATACTTAGTTATAAAATTGTATAATAAATTAAAAGTTGTGTAGCACCTACATATATATGCAAATGAAGCTGCAATGAAATAGATTTTATAAGCGTTGCAACACAATTAATTATTTTATCTTTAAGTCATTATAAAATTAGAGTACAAATTTACTTTTATTCACATATAAATTTCAATTCCAGAGTTGACAAGATTATACATATAGCAGAATATTTACAAAACTTAAATCTCTCTTAAAAAGATAATCTGATTCCCAGAAAATCTCACATCACATCCACCTGGTTTAATTTGTGTGAGAACCAAGAGCAGATTTTTAAAATAAATTCTAAAATAGATTTTAAAACAAAAGAAAGGCAGTCAAGCTGCACTATTTTATGAATAACTTAGATTTTGCTTTTGACTTTTCTAAAGTTAATAAAACCATGTTAAAACTTAAGATTAAAAATGTATAAAATGTAAACAAGTTCATGGTTTGATAAAAACTCTCAAAATTAACCACTAAAGTTCATTCTCTTAAAATTTGAAACATATTATTGCCAGAGGTTATGCCTGATTTAACAATGGAAACTAGCACTAGAGGCCACCAAATTTACAATCTTCCTTTGGAAGACTGGCCTATGAAAATGGAGAAGTTCAAGACCAACAGCCTGCCAAGAAAACATCGAAGAAGCCAGCTCAATGGAGAAAGCCAGTGCCAAACACCATAAAGGATGCCTCAGCTAGAAAATCAGTAAAAATTTTCCCACAGAGCTCTATAAAATTAAATCTTAAATTAAACTAATTTAATAAATTTCTTAAGCTTGCTATAAGGTTGAACGTTCATAAATATACAAGCTTAAATAATTTCTTAGTAACTGAACCTAGTAATCTAAATAATGGAACTGAAATAATTTAATGTAACTTTAACAATAATAATGTAATAATCTTGCCTATTTAAATGAATCATAATAATTCAATAATTCTAATATAATAATTATAATCAGTTATTATATTATTATATCTATAACTAGCCTAATCTGTGATCATGCCTATTCTATTTTATATTATATATTATTGCATTGACATTTATGATATGCCATGTTTCAAAACAGAGATTAGTAATATTAATAATTTAGAGAGATAAGTAATGAAGTTGATTTATGGTGCTTCTTTAGCACAAACATAAATCTCTGTTTTGATACCTATTTTATATATATATATATATATATATATATATATATATCAAAATATATATAAATATATATATATATATATATATATATATATATATATATATATATATAGTTAAGCTTCTATGTCTTAGTTTACCATAATTAAGGTTTGCATGATAATGAATTATATCTAGTTATTTAATAGCAAAAATGATATTTTAAAGTATATTATAAATAATTTGTCAAGTTCCAATAAGCTTTATTCCTCCCTAGTTTATGATATAAACTATTCAGATTTAATTTGTAAACTGGATCACTTTAATTAACCCTTTTTAGCATGTTTTATGTATGCTAATCCATAAACTGGCATAAAGTAGTGTTGCAGATCGAAATTATAGATTTAACACTTTAGTTTAATTTAATATTTGATATTTTGGAAAGCACTAAAAATGAGTCCTTATTAAGAACATGCATGGAATACACCTTGCTATATATATATTTCTTTATTAAAATGGGCTTCAGGTTTGATGCCTCCCCATTATGATTAGTTTGGACAGCTCTTTCAAAAACTAGAACATGAGGGTCCAGAAACTGTATTTTAAGCTGCTACAATCTCCTGAACTAAAGGTTCTTTATAATTTGAGATAGCAAGTCATATGGTCCATGGGAAATGAGTACTTGGTACTGAATCCCATGAGTAATTGCACATTTATGCTGCAAACCTTATTTAGTTTATGTAGTGCCATAGTCTCTGAAGTTATGCTGCAAATCATCAGTTCGTCCCTCCATAATATTATTCAGTTCAGCATCGATCTGAACACCAGGTCTAGTTTATATAAAACAATCTGCATAGGGAGCACATTATGTAATTTTAATAAATAAGTATATTTTGTCAGTTATCATTCTTGTAAGATTTAATCCATCACAAACCAAAATAAATGGCATAGCATAATTTAGACATGATAATAAACCATAGATAAAATTAAATATAATTTGTAATACACTTAAAATCAGCTGATTTAAAGTGCATAAACATGAGATCTTGTATTTAATCCACTCATCATTGTAAGATACCCATGAGTTAACTTTTATTTTAATTATTAAATATATTCAATTACAATAGTGTTTAGTGTGTTATTTGTAGTCTATTCTAAATCTTACCCAAATCTATTTCATTTTAGTGTTGGCTATTAATATATACATTATCTAGTCAGCCATATATGTGTGTGTTTAGTTAGTTATTTACTAATTTATTCATAATTCTCTGAGTCTCATACTCCACCCTTTGCTACTGCTGGCATATAAACTAAAAGAGGCTGAGTGTAACCTCATATCTGTCATCCTTAGGGTAGTAAACCATGGAGCGTTGGCGAAGGAACTGAGGTGCAACCTGATTCAAGATTTCAACCCCTCATCTAGATAGGCTTTGGAATAATTTGCCAAAACTCTGGATTTTGTTGCATGAATGTACAAATAGTACAGTATATATTGATATCTCTGCTTCACCAAATTATTAAATTAACAAAATAATACTTTTCAGCTGAAAGATAAATGAGATATAATTAATGTTAAAACATTTATTGTATCTATTTACATTAGTAATATATTTACCCTAATTAAAATAGTTGTCTGCCTGGTTACAGTTACGAGAATTACAAATACACACTGGTTGACAATACCAACTATTTGTAGTAATGCTGTGTCTCTTTAATAATAAAATTAAACATTTCCAGTTAAATTTAACTTGTCTTGTTATAAGTCTAATAATATTTGTTAAGAGCAACTTCTGCTTCAGATTTGAATATGCTTGACTGTACTCTAAAAAAATATTACACAGGGTGTAAGCATTGATGATCGAGAGGTCAGCGACAGCTGCTTTACAAGCAGTTGTCCTGGGTTAGCGGGTTCACTTCCTGGCTGATGCTATGACACATGAAAAAAAATGTAATTAGTCCAATAATTATTGTTCTGATGATGTTAGAGTAAACCTTGTCTGTGACTTTCAAATAGACCTATTTTATAGTTAGCTCCTCTAACCAATGGTGAACAATCAGATATATTAATCTAGATTTTATGCCAATAATTATTTTTTACATTATTGTTGTTGCAGAAACCGATATATATATATATATATATAAAATTATAGTGTATAAATCCATTATAATAAAAAAAAGCTTTAGACAAGTCTATAACAATAAGTATATCTATACAAAATACGTTCATAGGAGAAGACATGAGAAATTAAAGAAGTATAAAAAATTATAAATTCGGATATACTAAAACGAAAAAAAAACTTTTTCATTTTATTAGTATTTTTTACTACTTTTTAAATTTTTTTTTTATTAGTACTTTTTTTCTCTTGTTAATCAATAGCGTGTCTAAATATTTAAAAATTGAAATAAGAGATAGGGCAATCTGGTAAGATGAAAATTTTCATCATCCCATTCTGGCTAAAAGACAAATTAAAAATGGTAGAACTAAAGAAAGGTTAGAAGTGATTTGGTGCTTTGAGCAGAATAACTAGTTACTTTCTCTATTGTCTAGAAAACTGATTAATATCAACCTTCTTCAGCAGAAAAAAATATTTTCCTAGTAAAATTATAAGTATAAAAATGTCTGAAAATCCCCACGGATAAAAAAAAAAGTTATAATATTAACTTAGCGAACTCATTACATACCGAATATATACACCCATACAAACATTCACTATGTGTGTGTGTATATATATTAAATAGTGAAAATATAGCAGATTGTTAATTAAAAACTTTTTATCTTTGAAACTTAATGGGTAAGTATATTTTAGACAGTGAAGCTAGATAAATTTATTACACCATGATTAAATTTATGCACTCACAACTTTGATACTAATTACTTCATATAAACATATTAGAGATTATAACAAACAATTTTTTAAAATAGACATTATCTCTAACACAGATATAAACTTTAAATCTCAGTTAAAGATTAGTAGATGTGATTTACATAACACATGGAATAACTAAACTTCATCTCTCTTTTTCCATATAGAATATATTTTTAACTTAAGGCTTTCATTACATAACACATTCTTATATAAATAAAGTCATCTGAAAATGACAAATGACTATTGAAATGCACTTCGTACTCAACCAAGACTCTCCAGTATTGATCCAGGTCAAAATTTCTTACACATGTCATCAGCATTTGTTCAGTATTTATCAATAACAATTTCTTATATTTTGATTTACAAGTATCATTTTCTACATTCATAAACACTCAACTAGAAATATTAGATCTCATAAAAATAAATAGTATACACTTTCACATTATATTAGGTTATTACTTAAAGACAGCAAATTAAAAACATTTTGTCAGTGTTTTCTGGGAACTATTATTTTAAATATTTTGTCAATCACAAAAAAATATATAGAAAATAGAAGATAAAAAAGTAAAGAAAAAAAAAAGAATGATTTTAAAGTTATAAAAACTAGAAATATATATATACTATGGTTGAATATTTTACATGATTTACAATAAAGATTTTTATAAAAATATCATTGAAAATTTTAATCTGAAAAGTAAAATATTTTGTCATCCTGACTTTTCATGAGATAACTTCTTACATTAAAAAAGAAAAATGGAGTGATATAATTGTGGATAAGACTGAGATAAAATATCAATCTTGTAAACCTGCAATACTGGTGATATAATTGTGGAATATTCTTATTTATGAATGTGCATCCATCAATTATATAAAAAATATTACTGGCATGAACAATTTATCTCTAAGATTCTGATTGAAAACTATCTTTGTTGTAATAAGATTTTCTGTCTGTTTGATGAAGCAAGTAGCATAACAATTAATGACCAGCGGATAATTCCCATCTTTTTTTGACATTTCTTCCACTTTTCTGAGGATACCAAAAATGAATTTTAATAACTAAAACAAAGCATGATTAAAGTCAAAAGTCTATTATATTTTCTAGAACTAACAGTAGTCTGGAAAGCAGTAAGGATAGAAAGAAAATTAAAATAGCCAATGCCATAAATTTCCTTGACTTTTACAAACTGTGTTATAATATAAACAACATTACAATTGCCAATATATCCTTTCATACATCTATCCTTAATATAAAGGCAAGATATGGTGCTAAATATGAGACTCCTGTTTATCAAGTTTCTAAAAAAATTAAAAGATTTAGTAATGCACTTGTGAAGAAATTTCTGTGAAATATTACTACCTAGCTTCAATCAGCAATATGGTTGTAATAATATATAAATATTGTATGGTAAAGATGTAATACTTCATCACAACTTGAGAAAGATAAACCTTAATTTGTTACTGAAAAATGTGGAAAGAACGCTATATACTAACGGCAAACAAGATATAAATATCCGTCACACTTTACAGACTTATCTCTAATTCCATAGTATTTTTATAACAACTAATAGATAATATCATTTATTAAACCGAACATCTACCTAGCTGATAAAAGTTAGTGGTAATCTTATTTTTAACATGAACAGATATATCTGGTTGACAAAGTGAAAAATCACTTTCCAGAATAAGAATACAAACCAAATATGTATCACCTTCACTTTAATTTAATTGAAAGATGAATATTCTAAATCTAGAGTTAGTTGTTTCTCTGAGTAATTCTAACCAAAAAAAAAAAAAAAATTCCCCTATGCAGTAGTAAAGGTAACTTTGCATAATTTTTGAAAGATTTATACACGTAACATTATTGGCAGACACAAAATGACATAGTAAGAAGGGGTGAACTATTGCCTTCTCATTATCAAGAAAAATCAGCGCAATGGACATGGTCTGACCCATCAAAAAATATTGTTTGTATGATTAGTATAAATATATAATTACAATAAGTATTTAAATATGAATAACTGAAATAAGATAACAATGTACACAGCTATTCAACACTTAAACAATACCAATATCATCAACAATCAACAATCTTAATTTGTTGTCAAGGCAATCTCCTTTTTATAATAAAGGTGGACTATAGTTAAAAGTGGGTCTCCACCTTCATTGTAAAAAGGTTGCTTTGTTAGCAGAATGAGAGATTGTTGATTATTATTGATATTGGTATTGTTTAAGTGTAGACTGCTTTCATGTATTTACATTTATAAACCTATTTAGCCTTGAGCATTATTAACTTTACAGCTATTATTATATAATTAATATCAGAGAATTAGAGTTGTGACTGCAAACAATTTATATTTTCATTTTTCAAATGAATCAAAATTTACATTTCTGTGGGCCTGGAATCAAATCTATTTGTATTTTGTAACTAATGCATACACAAAAATACTATATATACATATATAATAACCAATCACACCAATTCACAATTAAATTACTAGTCTAGGCTTTCTCTGCCGAGGTTAATTTCTTAAGAGTAAAATAGCAGACATAAAATAAATATATATTCCAGTTCACATTTCGATTATCTTTAATTTTAAAATACTTTTAATAACTGAAACACAGGCTTATTATATACCTGTGTCTATATATGTAATATATAGGGTATATGAGCACAGACTTTCACACGACCCACCATTCTCCACTCTATTTAATAACATTGATACACTCAAACACATATATGTTGAAATACGTATATTGGTGATTATTTATCTTTTCAACATATATGCGTTTGAGTGTATCAGTGTTATTAGATAAAGTGGAGAGTGGTGGGTCGTGTGAAAGTCTGTGCTCATATACCCTATATAATAAACTTTTAAATAAATCATGTTTCAGAATCATAAATATTTATTTAAAATAATTATTTTATTTTTCTCTTTTCAAAGAAAAAAAGTAGCTTGCTTAAGAATAATCTTATTCATTGTATTTTTTTAATTTTATGAACATATAATACAAAAATAATATATTTATTCTTTATGAACTTTCACACTTTTTTGTAAGCTCAAACTAATTTGACATACATATAATTTCTTTAACAAAACAAGAATATAAAATAATTCCAAAAATAGGATTTCTATCAATTATTTCATTTATATTATTAAATAAATTAAATGTTATCCTCCCCCTTCTTGCTTTTTTATTACCAAACATATTAAGACTCCTCCTTAATAACTCTTAAAAAAATCTTAAACCTGCTATTGAGTGACAGACTAATATATATACAAATTCTCACAGATAAAAGCCGGATTCATAGTATTATTTCCGGGCACTTCTGTGAAAAAAATGATAATAGCTGACATTTCCTACAATAATAAGTACTTTCTTCAGAGCTTCTTCTTTCTCAAATCATAAGAATGTGTGTGGTCAGACTTAAAATCATTATTTTTTTTTCATTTGTTATTTTCTCATTTTCAAATTCTATTGGTTGAGAATAAATGTAAGAAAGGAAGAACACATTTTAGCAATGAAAAAAAAATCTAATTCGTCAGCCATTTATTCACTTAATAAATTAACTAACCATGATATCAATTTTAACAAAACACATATTCTGGCAAAAATTGAACAATGTGACCAGAGTGCGCTAAGGGAAGTTATAAAGGTTTTAAAAAGACCTAGGAGCATAAATGAAAAGTGTGAATTAAAGAAAATTAACAATATTTGGAAAAAGCTATTGGAGGATAAAATATTTTTTAAAACTTATCAACCAATAGAATTTGCAAATGAGGAGAAAAAAAATTAATGATTTTAAGTTTCACCACACACATTCTTATGATTTGAGAAAGAAATTCTGAAGAAAGCACTTGCTATTATAATAAAACATCAGCTATTTTATTTTTATTACATGGAAGCTCCCACAAATAATACTATGAATTCATATATATATATAATTAAAAGAAATGAGGAGATAATATCCATTTAAATAAAGAGAGAAACTTTAGCCTTTACCAAGAAATTCTCAATTACTACTCATTGACAATTCCTGCAGCTAAGCAAGTTTTAATCATAATAGCTCTTTTGTTGGTGGTCTTTTATTAAAGTAAAAGGGATCCACTTTTACTTCACATCCAAGTACTTATATAGATTTAAACCCAGAAAGCTATTATTTGTAGGAGTGAGAATGTGAAAGAATAGCAGCATTCCTGACATTCTGCAAATAATATTTTTAGTTTTCTGGGTTTAAATCCATATAAAAACTTGGGTTTGAAGAAAAAGACAATTCCTTTTACTTCAACAAAAGACCCCCAACAAAAGAGTTATTATAGGTTTATGAATAAAACTTGCTTAGTCTCAGGAATTGTCAATTAGGAGAAATTGAGAATTTCCTGGTAACAACAAAGGTTAATATTCCTCTATTTAATGGATATTATCTCCTCATTTCTATTAATTATTATAACATCAATTCATATATATATTATACTGGTTAACGCTTACTCCGTTAATATGAACATGCGCATAAATTGAACATGACAAGAAATATGGCGACATGCTGAAGTAAGACAAAATTCAAAGACTTTACCTTAATAGTGCTACGGACGCAGAAGATACTTATAGAAAGATTGATTCTTATATACCTTTGGGGGATGACTTTAAACCAACCCCTCATGCCATTCTCAGAAGGAAATTTAACTCTCCTCCTGAAAGGATATGCAAGTTCAAATAACATTAGGGCATATGTGCCGATAAATAATTATTCATACAAAAATAATAAATAAGTATCCTCGTGAAAATAAAGATTTAGGACCCGGTAAGAAGATATCCCATTCACTAACTCAGCGTACTCTTATACTCAGTTAAAAGAATGGGGATCAGAAAACTCGCATAAATAATTAATATGAGGGTTAGAGAAAGTAAATGATAAAAAAAAATATATGGCAGTAGTCGCTTTAGAATTATAATATCTTTTATTAACCCAATATCTCCTACCATTTATAACATAAATATAAAATCAAAGTTCCCAAATTGAATAAATATATAACAAAAATCATACAATACATAAATCATTTTTATAAAACAAATTATAAGCATATGGAAATACTTGTCGAAATAATTGTTAAACTAAATAAAGGAAATTTCTTTCTTAATAATAAAAGTATATTAAATAATTAATATGGGAGAGATAGTGATCTGTGGATTATAAACTCACACATGTATATTAAGCAAATAAGGAAAAATTAATGTTACATACAAGGTGTATTGGTTTGCATATTTACATAAAACATATTTAAGTAATATTTACTAAGGCTGTAACCTTAGGATTTATGAAATGGGTATTTACTTGTTATAAAATAAACACACACATACAAAAAAATACTAGTATACCTGATAAAGTTTGTAGGCTTCATTCTTCTATGGGTTTTGAGTGGGTGGTCTATCTGTTCATCGACTGCAACAAGGGCTGGACTTGACAATGGTACAAGTTCATAGAATTAGTCATCATCAGTTTGGTGTTTGGTGATCTTGGCTTTTACATTATGTTGGAACGGCAGGAGCGGAGCTGGACGGATGCACTGAAGTGGGCCTCTACTCCATAATCATTTTATATGCAGGCGAATGCTTGATTGGCATCTTTAAATTGGATAGACAGATATTAAACAGGATATTAATACTACAAACCATCCTTTCTTGTTTTATTAATCATAGTTTAACTGCAGACTTCGATGGTGTGTTGTATAGTTAAGCTTCCATCAGCATCAACTGACTGGTTAACTGCTAGATTATTTGAAAGATGGCCTGGATTAATGTCTGTTGATCTAGAATGATGGAATGAGTATTATTTCTTTTTCTTTTTATTAGAATAAATCTTCCGGCTTACAAGATATTAGAATCAACATGATTCAAAAGTTGCATGACTTCGCATGAATCCCAGAATAGCATTTCCAAAATTAGAAATAGGCTCCCAACAAGATTCGTCTTTTTTAACAGCAAAACAAAAGTGAACTGCCCTCTTCGAAAAGCAAAGGTAAAACTTCTCTCTTCAAAAAGCAAAAGTGAACTGCTCTCTTTGAAAAAGGAAGGTGAACTTCTCTCTTCAAAAAGCAAAGGTAAAACTGCCCTCTCGCAACTTCAGAACAGATATCCCTCCTCAATACAATCTCAATTCAGGTATCCCCTCCACGACACAAAAATTAAATACACCTGGGTCTCGTTTTACGCGATAGATAAGGTTCCTCAGAAAACACGTACAAACGAAATCGCACAAAAATAGACGTAACTTACATTGAAAAAGGGGGGATGCGGTCTGTGATTTTTCAAAATTTGCATAAAACCAAAGCACCAACGTAAAATTACTTTAAAATTCGTGCAAAAAAAATAAGGAAATAAAATATGACTAATAAAATTTTTCAAATTTGAAAAAAATTGATACAAGACAAACTTTTTTTAACTATAATATTTAATTTTATTCAAAATAATATATTTTAATGCATAATTTACAGTACAGTAATTTACATTTTTTTATACATGTTTTAATTATTATGATTTTCTGGTGACAATGTAATTAGTAATTAATCTTTGAGACAATTTTATTAATTGTTTACGAAGCTCGCAATATCCAGACATACAACCATTTAGCTCTCATTGGAATTTAAGAGCACGTTAATGATTAGTGTCATTAATAAGAAAATAATAATTGATTACATTTTTTTTTAAAAAGCAAAAACAGAATGTGATTTAAAATGCAAAATTAACACGCACAATGTTTGAACAAATTTACATTAAAATCTTGTAAAATTTAATATGTGTATACATAAAATGTGAAAATCATGATTTTAATTTCATTATTGCAAAAAATCTTACTATTATAAAGCACTGAAAATATTGAAATTACTAAGATGAAAGTCGAATTCCAATAATGTGCTATTACTTTCAATATAATGTAAGTGTGCAAAATTTATTATTTAAAGTAATAGCGCATTATTGGAAATCGACTTCCAGTGAAACACAAATCGCGTAACTTCAAAATCGTGTTAAATAAGTCCGAATAAAAAAGACCCAGGTGTAATTAAATCTTATTGAATTGTTTTAGTTTTACTAATTGGTTTAGCCGATTCGTAAAACATTCCAATGTAATCATCCAAGTGATCTCAAAAATTTCATTTCCAATTAGTTTTATTTATATCCATTCAGATCTCAATATCTCTGATGACAAAAATGATAACATCTTTTTACTTTTTATTAATTCCAATATCACAATCGAAGTTTTTTTTAACCAAAAAAAAAATGCTTAACATAACTTGAACATTCCTCTCTCCACGTATTATCGCAAGTTTAATTAAATTCTTTTTGTCCAGTTAAAATTATTTTAGAGTGGACAGGAAACCAGAATGCCTTTAGGCTTTTTCTAAATTTAAGACAATGCCCCCCCCCCTTGCTCAAATGCAACTGAAGAACAAAATATCCACTAAAACTCCGATTTTGAAATTATTTTTAAATATTTTTAAATAATAGTATGTTAAATTCTCCCTTTTACATTGATTGGAAGCACTCACAAAAAATATAAATACGTACTGACAAATTGTAAATAAATGTGTTAGCATTTCTTTAACAAACAAAACAAAAAATCTTTAAAATTATAATTACATTTTGGAATTTCTTTCTCTTTAAAAAAAAAAAGAAACAAAAATCAAATTACAAATGCATATTTCTAAGCCTTTAAATATCGGCTTTAAACATATGTGTGTGTGAGTTTATATTATAGCCACAGTTCTCTCTTAATTTATAATGAATATCAATTATATAATTTGTATAACCCCACCCCCTTTAATGGCTTTTTACATATTTTAGACCATTAATTCATTTAACCTTAACTTGTGCTTGGCCACATCAAATGTGCCTGACAATATATATATTGATAAGTATATTGTAACCAGTTGGCTACATAGTTGCATTAAAATAATTAGACAAGTTGGGAGCATGTTCTCAGATTTAGTTTGGGTTATTTAATTAAAAAAGCAAAATTTAATTTTCCTATGCACATTTATTTTATAATAAGCAGTCTAAAATTAGTTAAATATTTTACTTTCGTACCCACGTGATAGTAAAAACATTCTAAACAATTATTTTTAATAATTGTCAAACCTTTTTTAAAAATTATAATAGACATATTTTAATATGTATTGCAAATTGTAAATATTGATAAAAGAAAGAGAAAAGGATAAAGTCATATAAATAATTTCCTTTGTTCTTTCTCTTCAATAATTTTATTTAATTACCAATTGCTTTTATTTTTTTTTACTAAAAAAATATACCAAACAAGAAAGAGAAAATTTTTTTCTTTTTTTAGTAAATTGTTTAATATTTAACTTTAACATTTTAAAAAACTTTTATGTCTAAGAGTATTTTAAAAAAAATATAAAGTTTTATGTTTAAGAATATTAAAAAAAAAAAAAAAATAAGATTTTAATAGTTTTGGTAAATTTTATTTTTAATTAGAATAGTAGTTTTTTTCTTATCTCTTTTCATTACAAAAAATCAAATCAGTGTAATTAAATGATTATCTTGTTTTTCTTTTTTATAAGAATTTTTTTTTTAATTAGAAAGGAATGCTAATAATTTTACGATATTAATTTAAGTTCCTGACTTGTTTGTCAATATCTACAATTAAAAAAAAAAACCTGAACAATTATATTTATAAAAATTTATGTAATTGGTTATTATAGAAATTATCATATAAAAGGCAAATTGTGACTAGCTTGTCATCAAGATTGTTTTAGAAACCAAATAATGGAGTGTGTGAAAAGAGCAGTCAAGGCTTAATCCAATTGATAAAGAAGAAAAAAGCAGAAACTCTTCCCAAGCTGTTATATACTATAGCAAAAAGAAATCATAGTATAGTTTTATTTTTCAGCAAACTCCACATGTCTATATCCTCACTCATTTCTATTACCGTAACCAAATTTATTTATAGCATTTTCATCTTTCATTTGTTTTACCAATTTTAGCATTAAATTCTCCCACAATTTTAAAACATAGTTTGGTCTGATCAAAAGCCTTATGTACATATATATGAAAATCTTCTACTACTTCATCAATATGAAAACTTGGTGGGCATAAACCTGAATTATCTGCATTTAGTAGCTGCTATTAAATTGAATAATTAATCTTCCTGCTCTTTCCAATAGACCATCAATCTCCACAATGTGGTGCTTCCACTTTTTATTTATAATAAATTCTATTCCAAATGTACTCCAACATTTATGGCTTTGTAATAGAGTACATATCCACTTTTTAAACCAATTGTCTCTTAACCTTTTCTTCTACCTTTACAAATCCAATAATGTTCCATTTAATATGAAACAGTACTTCTTCCAATTCTTGCAATCTTCCTTCATTTGAAAGTGATCTGCAGTTGTAAGTATCTAAGGAAAAGTAATCATCAAATGGCAGTCTGGATCCATAATCAAGGGATTCCTAGCATTCTGCCTTCAGCCACCACTGCTACCTTGGGTGTAATTTTACAGCCTTCTGGGAATAAGGGCCATGATTTATTTTTGTGTCTTGATTGTAAATATCTATTAGAAAAAAATTGTTCATTCACACACACATTCATTCTGCCCTATCAGGTAAATGAGAAGAAAGATCATGATGTTTCTTGATCTTAAACTCAAAAGTAAAAAAGCCAATAAGGTCACAATGCTGGCTAATGTATGTTGGTCTGCAGCTTATCCATGTTTGAATACTATATGAATAATCACATAGTAATAACAGATGCAATGACAAGAACTTATGGAGTAGATGTTAGAAATTTACCCTATACAGTTCTTCCAAGAGGAATCAAAAAGTCTCCTTTCAGTTAGCAGCAAACTCCTTTTAGTAGCCAACACATCATTATCAATCTTTATTTTCTTTTGAGAAAATCCACTAAATATTACTTTAAATCTTTGTAATATATCTTTAGTCCTACTTTCTCAGTTTCAATCTTTATTATTCTTGCAACATTTATTGAAGCTCTAAACACATTATTTGTGAAAACTATTACACCATCTGCAAAATCTATATAATTTAAATCATTTCCATTTACACACATATATATATATATATATATATAAAATTAAAATTACCCCAAAACCAAAATTCAATCAGACCAGCATAAAATAATATTAAATCACTACCAAAGGTTTCACTGCTACAAGCAGACTTCTCAAGTGTAAAGAACTACAAAAACTACACAATATATATAATATTAAACATTATCCACAAATCCATTCCCTTCCCATCCACCCTTAATATTAAAAGAACTCTTAAATAAGTTAATTGCTTCAGAATAATAAATTTTCAATAATAAAGATTCTTTAATTCTTCTTTTGATTTCATTTCTCTCAAAGAAGACAACCTTAGCTTCATCAAAATCAATAGGGTGGCCTGTATCGTTTTCATGGACATACAAAGCAGAACTAAGATATCTATTTTTAAGTCTACTTTTATGAACCTTTATTCTTTCATTTAAACTCAAACTACTCTGACCTATGTAAACCTTCTTACAAAATAAACAAGGGATAAAATATACTACACCAGAAAGTCTTTCTATCAAAAATTTCTTTTGTATTATTTAATAAATTATTCAATGTTACACCCCTTTTCCAAGCAATTTTCTTATTTCCAAACAATTTACTATTTTTACATACAATTTTATAAGAAGACAATTTAAATGGCAAAGAAATAAAATCATATTTTTCTTTAACCTTTACATCCTTACAAATATTACTATTAAATAAAATACTTTTAACAAATTTATCAGAATAACCAATCCTCAAGTAATCTTTATAAAATTGATATTTCTGAAACAAAGCTACCCCACTAGAATAGAATTATTTATATATTATTCCTATGACAATAATTCCTTAAAGCAGCTACTTTATGAGATACAGACTGATAGCTATCAGTTTTAATTATAGATCTTAATTCTTTACTTTTAACAAAATGACTATAATAGTAAACAATTAGGCGCTACATTTCTAATCACCAAAAGATCTAAAAATTTTAACTTACAAAAATCTAACCCCCATCCTTCTAACACAAATTTTATAGAAGGATCAAAACAATTAAGCTCATTTACAAATTCCTTCAATTTATCATTCTCAACTACAAATAAACAATCATCAACATATCTGATGGTAGTTATGGATTAGTCAACCGATGACACATATTATACTTACCGATTTCCCTTCTGGTAGCCATCGTCGATTTTTGCATAACAATGTTGTCATGTCAACCGAGATACTGACATGATTAATCCAATTTTTGGATTTTTTTGACCCATGAGATTTAAAAATCGGAGAGAGCCTTGGGAAATTTTGTCATTTGTCTGTCTTTTGCTACTAGTCCACCGTAATGGACGCTATTTGTAAGTAATTTTCATTTTTGTTTTTAATAAATAATGCCATTTTGATGTATATTATTTTGTAAATTATTCTGCAATTATAAAAATTATAATTAATTAATTTTACTTTTAATTTCTGAATTATATCATACATAAATTTTTTTTTCATAAATTCATAGGCAATTATAAAAATTACAGCTATGAGAGTAATACAATGTCTGATATAGGTGTATGCTGAGCCTTTGGCTCGTCAAAAACATCAGAGACCACCCCCCCACCAATTCCAGCACTACAAGCTGTATTTTATAATTGAGCATAATATAGGGTGGTTTTATAAATTATAATATAGTTTTTTTTTTTAGACTAGAACCTGTTTAATTTCTGAATTATATCATACAGAAATTTTTTTTTCATAAATTCATCAGCAATTATAAAAATTACAGCTATGAGAGTAATACAATGTCTGATGTAATTTTTTTTAAATTTTTTTTTTGTTAGACCGTTTTAATTAAAATGCCAGATTCGCATTAAATTGGGAAAAGTGATCTTTATTTGTATATTTATTTTAAATTAAAAAAAATGTATATATTTCTGCAATTATAGAATTACTATAATAATTATACAATTATTATTATATTAATTACTTTTAATTTCTAAATTATTTTGATGCATGTATGTACATTTTATTTTATTTGTAATATTTTCCAACTGATGACGTATTGCCCTAAAGCCATATCAGTCTGATGTTGCAATCTTTAATGTGCCGGGTCCAGGTGATCTGCGGACAATTTTAGCTATTGCATTTGTCTGTAAATCACTTGGAGACATTATCTTAAAGATCGCAAGGTCAGACTGATATGGCTTCAGGGCAATATGTCATCGGTTGGCAAATACGGAAGAACCTATCTGACAAATAAATTTACATATAAACAATTCTTTTTAATAATAATTTCCTCTTCCATATAATTAATATAAACTGAACATACTAAAGGAGAAATAATATAACTTTTAGTATGTTCAGTTAATATTAATTATATGAAAGAGGAAATTATTATTAAAAAGAATTGTTTATATGTAAAGTTATTTGTGAGATATGTTGATGATTGTTTATTTGTAGTTGAGAATGATAAATTGAAGGAATTTGTAAATGAGTTTAATTGTTTTGATCTTTCTATAAAATTTGTGTTAGAAGGAGGGGGGTTAGATTTTTGTAAGTTAAAATTTTTAGATCTTTTGGTGATTAGAAATGTAGAGACTAATTGTTTACTGTGCGATCATTTTGTTAAAAGTAAAGAATTAAGATCTATAATTAAATCTGATAGCTATCAGTCTGTATCTCATAAAGTAGCTGCTTTAATGAATTATTGTCATAGGAATAATAAATTAAATAATTCTAGTGGGGTAGCTTTGTTTCAGAAATATCAATTTTATAAAGATTACTTGAGGATTGGTTACTCTGATAAATTTGTTAAAAGTATTTTATTTAATAGTATTATTTGTAAAGATGTAAAGGTTAAAGAAAAATATGATTTTATTTCTTTGCCATTTAAATTGTCTTCTTATAAAATTGTATGTAGAAATAGTAAATTGTTTGGAAATAAGAAAATTGCTTGGAAAAGGGGTGTTACATTGAATAATTTATTAAATAATACAAAAGAAATTTTTTGATAGAAACACTATTCCTGGTGTAGTACATTTTATCCCTTGTTTATTTTGTAAGAAGGTTTACATAGGTCAGTGCGGTTTGAGTTTAAATGAAAAAATAAAGGTTCATAAAAGTAGAGTTAAAAATAGATATCTTAGTTCTGCTTTGTATGTCCATGAAAAAGATACAGGCCACACTATTGATTTTGATGAAGCTAAGGTTGTCTTCTTTGAGAGAAATGAAATCAAAAGAAGAATTAAAGAATCTTTATTATTGAAAATTTATTATTCTGAAGCAATTAACTTATTTAAGAGTTCTTTTAATATTAAGGGTGGATGGAAAGTGAATGGATTTGTGGGTAATGTTTAATATTATATATATTGTGTAGTTTTTGTAGTTCTTTATACTTGAGAAGTCTGCTTGTAGCAGTGAAACTTTGGTAGTGTTTTAATATTATTTTTATGCTGGTCTGGTTGAATTTTGGAATTGGGGTAATTTTAATTATATATTGACTAGTTTAGCTTTATGCTTGTAATATATATATATATATTGTGACAGTCAGTTTTAAATTTACTAGTTTATATATATGCTTATATATATATATATATATTGTGACAGTCAGTTTTAAATGACTGCCACAAAGTTGACTGCAAGCATTAGTTGCAGTCCAAACAAATGTACGTATTATAATAAAAGGAGTGGTCTGTGCAGGTATATTTCTCTGTTGCTTACACACACACTATATTTAAAATAAATAGGATGAATGGTGATAATACGCCTATAAATAAACAAATGCGGACACCACATATAAATATGTATTTTGCTGTTAATAAATGCTATATGTTTTTTATTTATGATATGAATAAATATGGCAGAGGGTTAAAGAAATTCTTATGGGAAACTGAAATGTATTTGCAAATAACCCAACAGTAAACATATTTTATTTTGATTTTATTTTATTTTAGATTCTCAAATGTTGTATTTTTTTTTCTGTTGCTTGTTGAATATTCTTTTTGGAAAACTCAAAAACAATTTTTATGTGACAACAAGTATACAGTTTTATAATTTTTTTTTTTTTACAACTTAATGTTCATGACCGCAGGCAAGCCAATGACCTCTTTCTTTTATCGTATAATGTTTTTGGAAAACAAGTGTAGAAATTGTATCAGTGGTTATTCGGCTTGACACCTATTCAAAATTATTTAATTAGATAAATGTAATTTTACTTTATTGTTTAAAGAAATCAAGGGATTGGAATTTAAATGGTCTGTGAAATTCTGAAATTAATTAAAAGATAGCTAAAATTAAATCCATTGTTTGGAATTGTTTAATTAAAAACAGAAATGTAAAAGCAATAACTTGTGGAGGGGATGAGAGAATACACCCTGTAATGGGGGGGGGATATATAAAGGCTGGTCAGGTGAAATTTAATTAGTTAGCTGGGTTACATTGGTTGATACTCGCACGGGCACTCTTACCCATTAGCAGTATAGTTTCCGGAGTGTACAGACAAAAAGAAAAGAATTATGAGTGTAAAAACTATTTATTCGGAATGCTGAACGTATTTTAAAAGGCGCAGACCAAGAAATATGATATTCATTGACTGAAAAAGAAAAATACAATTGAAATTTAAGCTAATGTTTTATATCGCTAAGGAAATGGAATCAGGATTTATTCGTGATTCAGCAATGGATATGGAGTAGAAACCAAGTTCGGTACATTCGCACAGCTCGGAGTCCTACATAGCCATCCAGTGATGTGACTTTCCATTTCTGAAAGTGTAGCTGCTATGGACAATTTGCCAACCTCCATATAGGCCCTGTGAAGTAATCACCTGCACAGCAGATATATATCGCCCTCAAAATCATAGCCCGGAGAAGAACGAAGACTTCGGGAAGTATTATTTATGTTTTTTTATATTTTGTTTTTTTTTATGTCTTATTATGAGTAATTCGTCATTTGACTTAAATTGCTATTATTAAATGAGCCAATGAATTGCGTAATTCAGTCATAAATATTTTGTTTGTAATTTTAACGTAAAGCTTCACGTAATTCATTGGAGTATCTAAATAAATTATAAAAGAATCGATAAAGTAAATATGAAATATTTCAAAATAGTTAAATAGAAATAATTGGGTGGTTTGGTCATTGGATGTATGTGTTTCGCTTTGAAATAATAGAAAATTTATTCCATCCGCTAAGTGCAGGATTGTTGTTATAAGGAATAAAAGTATGTATGACAGTGTTCCAAATAATTATTATTGTCCGCTACGGGCAGGACTCATATTATGGAACTTTTAAGATTAAAATTGTAGTTTAGCATGAGTTTGTTCCCCTAGTAAATTTATTCCATCCGCTAAGTGCAGGATTGTTTTCATAAGGAATAAAAGTGTGTACGAAAGTGTTCCAAATAATTATTATTGTCCGCCACGTGCAGGACTCAGATTTTGGAACACTTAAGATTCTACTATCATTAACTCGTGGCTAACTCATTTTTTTTGTATTATTATGAAACACGTACATACCATGGCCAATACACATTGTTTTATAAGAAATTTTGTTTTGAGTTTAAAGTGTAAGCAGGGGAGAATTTCAGACCATTCCTTTCCCATTCATGAAACTTTAAAATTTATTATACGCTTGAATTTTAATTACTATCGTTTATGTGTGTGTTTATTATTTTGTAAATATTTATATAATCATAGAGGGCTTAATAAATTTAATATCTAATTTTAAAGTATGGAGTTGTGCTGTGTATTTGATAATGATATTAGTGTTTGACCTTTTCTGTTAACGAAGCAACAAACCACCATCCCGAGATCATGAGTTGATTGAGCTAGTCAGGGATTAAACTTACCGGGATCGGGAATCATTCGTTAGGCATTCACTTTCTATTGATTTTTTATAAGAGATTATAGCTCTTTACTTATTACATGATATCCCTTAGGCAGGGGAGCAATCTCTTTCTTAAGGTGGCGCATAAAGGTTGCAGTAAACGAACCTTTCAAAGGTATGATTATAGTAATGTATATTTTGGATGCCTTTGAATATTTCTTAATTGCTGCTCGATCTCAGAAAACGCATGTCATGCTCAATGCGGTTTAGTCGGAGTCAGCGAGCATTACAATATATATATATAATAAATTTTTAATTAGTTCATAAATTTGAATGCTTATTTATTTATGGTCAAAATGCAATTTATTGCAAATGCAGTTACTGAAAACATGAATATGAAAGAAAGACTGTATAATCTAAATATTTGTCCGAGTAAATGATGTAATTGCACAAAGATAATAGATAGATAAAAATGGAAAAATTTTGGTCTTTTATCATATTAATTTGTAAAAGAATAAAAAAAACACTTAGCACAAATAATAAAAGAAAAAACAACACAACATTTATATCTCATATAATATTGGACTGTGATGAGTTTTATCTTTCAAAAGTAACCTTTATTGGGAAGTTACAATGGTTCTTACGATTCCAAATGGGCAGGAACCACATATTGTCTACTTGCCCATGTGGATTACAGAGAATACAGTGCTTAACACAAATAATAAAAGAAAAAGCAACACAACATTTATATTTCATACAATATTAGACTGTAATGAGTTTTACAACATTAAAAATAGAAATAAATATAAATAATAAGATTAAAATAAGTCATGCTTAGGATAATGGACATGGCACCTTAAGAAATACCACAGTTGTTTGCCTGATTACAATTTAGAGTTTAGATCTCAGCTAGATGAAACAGCAAGTCACAAATAAGATATAAAGTACTTCCCTTCAGAAAATAATTCCTTAATCAATCTAGCAAGTCCTCTAATTATTGCTCAATAAATGAGCATCTAGATTAATGTGAGTTGTTTTGTGATTATAATAGCATCATAAAATAAGACTATAACATGATACAATTTTAAATACTGATGGAAGATATATCATAATCATACTATTGCTGATTGTCCCATGGTTTAAAATTGCCATTACCATTTACCACTTAAGGCCTATTCACTTTTGAAATTCAGATTTTAAGTGTCCAAAATTTTAAAAAAAGGAAAAACAATTTCTGACAGTCTACTGCTTGCTATAGCAAGATTTTTTTTTATGCAGGTAAATAAAAATATTAAATAGGCTAATAGTTAGAGAACACATTTACAGAGTAATTATAATTAATCTATAGATTAAATATAATAAATTCATTTAAATATATTGTACAATTGTTTTTAGATATATATAAAAATAACTTTACTAGAAAAAAATTATCTAAATAAAAATAATTGTAGTTATAGTAAATTATTCAATAATTTATGTTTAGAAGATAAACAGTTAAGTAAATCATATAAATGCTTACTTTATATAACTATATTTTAAAATATGAAATGTATCATATCAAAAAATTATTACAAAATTCAGATTTATCGTCAGATATAATTAGCAGAAAAATCAAATGATGAGCATATTTTAGAATGATTTTTTTACAATAAAAATAAATAAACATCTTTAAAAAATAGCAATGATAATAATCATATTGACAAGTTCCATGAAAGTGATCAAATTGAGATTTTAAACCTATTATTGTAATTTATTCAAATAAGAATCAATCTTGGAACATTACACATTAAGCCTGCCACTGTAACATAGAATCAAACTTCACAGTACAAAAATAGTAATAAATCAAATTGTCATTGTCTAAATATTAATGAAAAGCGTTTTTTTTATTTCATAGGAATTTCATGTAGTAAAAGACATTAACACAAAAAAGAAACTACATTGTTCTGACATTTTGCCCACCTATCCATGTCAATGCCGGTAGAGGGAGTAGCTTAAACAAATATATATATTTTTAAGTGTCATAGCATCGGCCGGGACGCGAACCCGCAACCCGGGCAACTGCCTGCAAGTGCAAGGCAGTCGCGCTGACCTCTCGACCACCAATGCAAGACATTACATAAACTTTCAAATCTACAAACTATATATCTAGTTTAATTTATCTTAATATCTGATTTCAAATTCATAAGGCATGTAATCAAAATATTTTTATCCAATTAAAATGTAGAAATAAATCAAAACGGAAGTAATAGTAAATGATAAAGTCAATTTAAAACTAATAATCTTTTTGATAAATATGTAATAAGAAAACAGGAATTCATTGCGTAATATTCATAAAAATCTTGCCTTTAATATATATAATGAGAATTTACGTTTGTGAAAGTCCGAACTTTCCAAAACTAAAAAAATCAACTTTAAAATTTAATTATTTTTGAGAAAATATTAAAGAAAGTTCTAAATCTGGATTATCTAAGTATTCTAGAAAATCTAATAGTAATTTCAACCCTTTGGCAACTATTACAGCTTCTTGTTTTTATATTTTGGATTATTAAATGAAATCGGAACAAAAAGCTAAAATCCATTCAATCACAATACATATCTTGCAGCATTAGAAAATAATATAATTTTCTGACTAGTTAACAGTAGGAATGATTCTAAAGAAACTAAATTAAAAACATCAGGCAGTTCAAAAAGAATCAATTTGAAAATCTGTTTAGAAAAAAAAATTATATATATACATTATAATTTTTTTAAAATTATTAATTTAGCAAGTATTTCAATTGCAAACCCATATTTATTGGTTTTAATAATGACACTATATAAGACAGAGAAATAATAACACTATTTCTATTAAATTATAATTTTTTTTATCGTAAAAAAAGCACCCATAATTTAATTTTGTTGTATACATATAAATCACATGATCACTATTTATTATGCTTGCTCTTATCTGTTATTAAAACAGGCAAAACTTTATACGTATTGCCACTCAGTGCAAGCCAACATGAAATACGCATATTTGGTGATTATTTATCTTTTTTACATGTGTGTGGTCATATGTATCAGTTGTACAAAATAGTGTGGATACTTGGTGGGTGCTTGAAAGTCTGAGTTCAACTCCCTTATATTTACAATTAAGCTCCAGGTTTGTGAAGAGTGCCTGGTTTTCAAATATTTACATATAAGCTTGTATCCTGCCCATCCCTCTTCTATGTATTTAAATGGTACTTGTGTATAATTCAACCGATGACGTTTTTGACTTACCGATTTCCCTTCCGGTAGACATCGACATTTTTTGCATGACAACGTTGTCATGGTAACCAAGTGACTGGCGTGATTAATCCATCAGAGAGTCAATTTTTTTTTTTTCACCCGCGAGATTTAAAATTCGTAGAGAGGTTTGGGAAATTTTTTGATTTTTCTGTCTATTGCGATTTTGCTATCCACGGCATCACAGTTACTTTTTTGAGCTGTTAATTCGGGTAAAGTGTTTTATTTATCTGTTTATTTTAAATTTACAAAAATTTTTTGTTAATATTTCTACAATTCTCAAACTTACATTGAATTACGTTTAATGTGTAAATAATTTATTCCGGTAAAGTGTTTTTTATTTATCTGTTTATTTTAAATTTACAAAAAGTTTTTGTTAATATTTCTACAATTCTGAAACTTACATTGAATTACGTTTAATGTGTAAATAATTTATTCTCCAGTAAAAGTGTTTTTTATTTATCTGTTTATTTTAAATTTACAAAAATTTTTAGTTAATATTTCTACAATTCTGAAACTTACATTGAATTACGTTTAATGTGTAAATAATTTTCAATAATTTTTTAAAACAAATTTGGAATATACATTACCAAATGCATGTGATAACAAGGACGCCATTAATGCCAGATTCGCATTAATTCGGGTAAAGTGTTTTATTTGTTTATTTTAAATTTACAAAAACTTTTTGTTAATATTTCTACATTACGTTTTTAATGTGTAAATAATTTGAAATAATTTTTTAAATCAATTTTGCAATATGCAGTACGTTTTTAAAATTACCAAATGCATGTAAAAGTGCGGCATTTTCTGGACGCCATTAATACCAGATTTGCATTAGATCGCGTCTTTTTTATTTAGGTGTTTATTTAAAATTTACAAAAAGTTTTTGTTAATATTTCTACAATTCTCAAACTTATTTACAAAAAATATTTGTTAATATTTCTACAATTCTCAAACTTACATTGAATTACGTTTAATGTGTAAATAATTTTCAATAATTTTTTAAAACAAATTTGGAATATACATTACCAAATGCATGTGATAACAAGGACGCCATTAATGCCAGATTCGCATTAATTCGGGTAAAGTGTTTTATTTGTTTATTTTAAATTTACAAAAACTTTTTGTTAATATTTCTACATTACGTTTTTAATGTGTAAATAATTTGAAATAATTTTTTAAATCAATTTTGCAATATGCAGTACATTTTTAAAATTACCAAATGCATGTAAAAGTGCGGCGTTTTCTGGACGCCATTAATACCAGATTTGCATTAGATCGCGTCTTTTTTATTTAGGTGTTTATTTAAAATTTACAAAAAGTTTTTGTTAATATTTCTACAATTCTCAAACTTATTTACAAAAAATATTTGTTAATATTTCTACAATTCTCAAACTTACATTGAATTACGTTTTAATTTTATTTTTAATTTCTGAATTATATCATACAGCTATGAGAGTAATACAATGTCTGATATACGTGTACGCCGAGCCTGTGGCTCGACAAAAACATCCGGAGGCCCCCCCCGCCAATTCCAGCGCTACGCGCTGCTGTATTTTAAAATTGAGAATAATATTTTGACGCATGCATGTACATTTTTTTTATTTTTTTTTTAGTATTTGCCTGACCTGCATCAGATATTTTTCATTTTTGAATATTTTTTAGCATGTGACCTGGATAATTCAACCGATGATGTATTACCCTGAAGGCATATCAGTCTAATCTTGCGATTTTTAACGTACCATGTTCACGTGATCTGCGGACACATTTTAGCGATTACATGTGTCCGCAGATCACTTGGAGACGTTATCTTAAAAATCGCAAGATTAGACTGATATGCCTTCAGAGTAATACGTCATCGGTTGAATTATACACAAGAACCATTTAAATGGATAAGGTCCTATACATGAGGGGTCAACATGGGATTTGGCTTTCTATTATCAGATTTTCAATGATATGGATGGCCGAAAAGTTGGAGGTTGGATTAGATTGTAGCCTGTCCATTAAAGTGTGAAGATTTGCTATCTTAATATAAACAGAGCACTGATTATATATGTGTGTGAGAGATGATAATCTGGACCAACTGATGAGTGCTGGTTTAGCATGAAATACATATATTAGTGATTATTTATCTTTTCTACATGTGTGTCATCATGTGTATCAGTTGTATGAGATAGTGTGGATAGTTGGTGGATGCTTGAAAGTCTGAGTTCAAATCCCTTATATTTACAACAAAGCTCCAGATTTGTGAAGAATGCCTGGTTTCCAAATATTTACAACATTATATATAACACATATTAAAACTTTTTTAAAAAAATAATATACTTAATAAAATGTTTATGCATTAATTATCTTTTTAAGTTTTGTTTTTGTATAGCATATTTAACAGACATTGTATAAGTTGAATAATGAGTAATACTTTTTGCAATAGAAAAACACTATAATTGTTTATTTTTTTAAATATAGAATTCTTGATTTATGAGGAATCTTGGGAACTAACTGTTCAGGGTTAAGCTGTATTTTATTGTTATATGTAATAAAAGATTGGTTTAATTTCATAAAAATAACAGATGAATGGTAATGTTTTCTCTCTTAGTCTAAATCTCTTCATTTTATCATAAAGGAAATCAAAATGCTATTAACTGTTTTTTTTTCTTTATTCCAAATCGCATTTAGGTCAAAAATCAAGAAATTCAATTTGCATCTTTAACCCTAGATTAAGAGATTTTCTAAAAAATTTTTTCAAACTTTAAAATTTATGTATTTTTCTAATATTTTAATTCCCAAAAAATTCTGAAGATGTCACAATAATCAAAAAAGCAGAAATTACAAAATAAGGTAAGCTGCACATTGATGAGAATCCATTGTATTCTTGGCGGTCTCTAATTTTGCACTAATTTTGTGATAAACTTTGAGACATTAAGAATGACTGAAAACTTGATTTTTTGAAGAGTTTATCATTATTTTTGCATAATAATTGTATGATAATATTACTGATATTTATTTTCTAAAAAGTATTTCATTTTTAAATATAAAAGATTAGATTTTTCTGACTAACATTACTATGGAAATTATGGAGGCAGTAAATATAATCTATCTACAAAATGTCACCACTAATAGTTTGTTAAAAAATGTAGCAATATTATAAAAATTACTACAAAATTGTAAACTTAAGTGTAAGTTGATAGATTTATTAGATATTAATAATTATTCATTACCATTTTAAAAATAAATATCAAACAATAAAAAAATTCATTCATTTTGCAAATTCAGTTTGTTCCACCCAAAGTTGAATGAGAAAACAGTGCTTTGTTTTGATTGAAATCTAATTTTTAAAATAAAATGTGATTTTTTAGAATTTATTTAATTTCTAGACAAAAATATATATAAAATGAAATCAAATTTATTGTATTCTGATCTACCATAAGGGTTTAATATTAAAATGAAAGTTGAAATCTTATAAGTGAAAACAAAGAAAACTATTAGAGTACGGAAAGTTTAATGTCAGTAATGTTACCAAATTAGTATTACTTAAAAAAATGGCAGACATTATTCATAAAAATTGTCAACATTTTTTAAAAGATTACTATAGTGAAGAGCTACTTGTTTATCAAAATAATGTATAAAAATAATGATGATTTCTATGATAAATTATTGCACAAAAAGTAATCTTATGAAGGGAGTAAAGTATATATAAATGAAAGACCTTAATAAGCATGTACAATCTGAAAAATCAAATGATAATAATACAATAAAGCAATCATGTTTAAATAAATATATTGCAACCATTCTATAAATTTATGCTTTTCATAATTGGAAAAAGTTAAGTTGCATCATTGTTAAAATAAGTTAAAAGTAAATTAAAATACACCTGGGTCTCTTTTTACATGGACTTATTTAACATGATTTTGAAGTTATGTGATTCGTGTTTCACCGGAAGTCGATTTCCGATAATGCGCTATTACTTTAAATAATAAATTTCGCGCACTTACGTTATATTGAAAGTAATAGCACATTATTGGAATTCGACTTTCATCTTAGTAATTTCAATATTTTCAGTGCTTTATAATAGTAAGATTTTATGCAATAATGAAATTAAAATCATGATTTCCACATTTTATGTATACACATATTAAATTTTACAAGATTATAATGTAAATTTGTTCAAACATTGTGCGTGTTAATTTTGCATTTTAAATCACATTCTGTTTTTGCTTTTTAAAAAAGAATGTAATCAATTATTATTTTCTTATTAATGACACTAATTATTAACATGCTCTTAAATTCCAACGAGAGCTAAATGGTTGTATGTCTGGATATCACAAGCTTCGTAAACAATTAATAAAATCATTGTCTCAAAGATTAATTACTAATTACATTGTCACCAGAAAATCATAATAATTAAAATGTGTATAAAAAATGTAAATTACTGTACTGTAAATTATGCATAAAAATATATTATTTTGAATAAAATTAAATATTATAGTTAAAAAAAGTTTATCTTGTATCAATTTTTTATTAGTCATATTTTATTTCCTTATTTTTTTTTTGCGCGAATTTTAAAGTAATTTTACGTTGGTGCTTTGCTTTTACACGAATTTTGAAAAATCACAGACCACATCCTCCCCTTTTCAATGTAAGTTATGTCTATTTTTGCACGATTTCGTTTGCGCGTGTTTTCTCAGGAACCTATCTATCGCGTAAAATGAGACCCAGGTGTATTAACTAAATTTACAAAAAATAAAGATGAACACTGGAATAGTTAGTTATTTGAAAATATTATTAATTATAACTGGTATTTATTGGAACCATAAAAAACAAGGAGTTTATTAAATATGCCTAATGAATTATTTGGGGAAAAGTTAAGTCATTGTAATGATACAAAAAGTAGGGTGTATGTACAAGTATCATGGGAAGATGGAAAACTATCTTCACCTTCATTGATCACAGATGAAATATAAAATAAATGAGCATGGAGCATCAGTAAAAATAACCATGTGGGAATTATAAGTAGTTATACTGATCATAGGTTATAAATTACAAGTTATAACAAATCACCTGACAATTAAACAAAAGCATCATCAACAATCAACCTTCTGACTGAATTCAAACAAGTGCATTATAAACAAGTTAATAATAATAGTCTTAGTATTTATATTCTGATGTTGCATAATAGTCTGACTGATTCTGCTTCTACTTCCTAATTAATTTATCTTCTCTCTTTTATATTTTTCCCTCCCATTGTTTTATTTTTATCATGACTGAGATCAAGTTTAATTAATTCTTGCATTTTGCTATCTAATCCCATTTCAAGATTAATCTAACTATCTCAACATTTTAATTTGGAATTTATCATTAACTATCTCAACATTTGATGAAATAGTTTGGGTGGTTTTAATTAATTTAATTGTTCTATTTTTTCTTTTATGAGCCAGTAATCTTTTACTAATTGCATTTAAAAGTTTTCCTTTTTACAAATTAACTTTTGTTTTGATTTTTTACATTTATTTGTTATTATTTTCTTTTTTACATACATACATTTTTTTTTTGTAATTTATAAAAAGGGAGAGCTAGCTTCAATTTTTACTTAAGAATTATCCCCCCCCCCCAACTCCAATCCTAAACTTTTACTCTATTTTTTTTTAAAAAAAAACTTTGTTGTCTCAATACGATTTTGAATTTTCAAATTTGCAATATCTGGCTTTAGTTTAAAATTTCTAGAAATCTATGTGGTCTGCACATGCATTTTTTGCATCCTCATTTCTATCTTTTCTTCTAGTTTCAGAAAATGTAAGTTTTATTTTTCTGCAATAAAAATTGCAATTTTATGATAATTTTTGTAATCAACTAACTTGAATTTTTTTGTCTTTCTCTCACTTTTTTCCATTTATATGGAATTATATTTGTCTAAAAATTTACATTGGAAAAAATACAAGATTTTATCAATCTTCCCAATCAGATGTGTTGCCAATGATTGTTATCGGGTCAAACTTTACACTAGTGGGCATTCAATTTTATATACTTTTTAATTATTATTTGATAAAAAAATATATGAAAATATTGTAATTGAAACTAACACATATGCTGATCAAAAAATAGCTCACAATTGTATAAATTAATATCATGAATTATCTGCATTTTTTTTGTGTGGTAATGAACCTTGCCTCCAGATGTCCAGTATATAAATTAGATATCTGGAGTTCTGATATGAGACAAAGACAAACATATTTTGCAAATATTATGACTCAATTTAGATTTTTTTCTATAATGTCTTATCTGCATTTTAATAATAATAAAAATACACCAAATGCTAAAAGTAAAGATTTTGACAGAGTATATAAACTTAGGCTGATTATAGACTACTGCAATATAAATTTCAAGGCTGCATATCAAATGCATAGAGGTGGCAGTTGATGAAGCTATTACTACATTTATTGGTCATAATAGCAAAAATTTAAATGGTGGATATGTGCAGATAACATAATGATGTGTTCTATATGGAGTTGTATACAAGCAAAGATATAATTTCAGCTGCTAGCCAAAATGTCTGGATACTCGAGCTATTTATCACAATGAAAGTGTGATAAGTGACATACCTCAAACATCACAACCCTTCTGCAGGAATGTCAACTAGCATGCCAGCTCACCCAAGATCTCCCTATGTAGATGCTTATCAGTATCACTAATCAGTAGGTTGTATTTGCATTTAGTTGCAGTATTATTTTAATAGTAAGCTATCATTTTGTAATTATCACTTGATTTTATATTTTAGGTAAATTCTATCTAACAAGATGAAGTATTTGCCACAAGTTGACAGGTAGCATAAATAATACACTGTACTGACTCTAAATCACTAACTTATCTACTTTCCATTTATCTCTATAATAAATTTAGTATTTCATTCACTTTTTATTTTGTTTTATTATTTTACATTGTATATAGTGACCTATTTTAGTAGTGATTTTTAATAAATTACAAACTTTATGAAAGTTCTTTATTATAATATTCAAATTATACTAATTATTGAACAATATTAACTACTTGCTACTAGGGATGACATATTCATTGCAAACTCCTGTATAAAAAACACTTTGAAGGGCTACTAGGAAAAATAAAAGGTACTGATATCTTTATTCTATGAAATGTTCAAGTGATGAATTATCTTAGGTAAGTATTATTAGATATCAATTTATTGGAAATTTAATGATGAATGTAAATAATTTATTAACAAAAGTATAGTTTTCAAATTTATGCATGAAAATTTAGAATTTATGAAATAATATGAAAATAATTTTTAGAAATATTAAAATTTTGTTCTTTTTTTTTTATTACTATGAATATTATTGGCTATATTTTTTTCAGCTTAATTATATTCTTTGGTGTTTTATATTTCAAACAATATATATTATGTCACTTTTAAATAATACAAACTTAAGTTATTATAAAATTTGTGGGTTAACATAGTTTTTTAAATATTCAATTATTGCTACTTCAACAATGAAAATGTTAAGAGAGAATCACAGTAGTCATATGGAAAATTAAAAAAATTAATTAAATATTTAGTTATAATAATAGTAAACCAATTATTATAATATTATGTTCAAATTATAACATGCTTTCAGCTTTAATTTCATTAATCAGCCTTTTTTGTAGTAATAAAAATACTATTAGTATTAATTAATTAAGGTACTCAAATGCATTTTAATGCAATTAAAATGACAATAATGGTATTAAAGTCTTGCATTGGTGGTAGAGAGGTCAGCACGACTGCCTTACAAGCAGTTGCCTGGGTTGCGGGTTCGCGTCCCGGCCGATGCTATGACACTTGAAGAAATAATGGTATTAAAACCAACACATGCTATTTTGATCATTCTGTTATTTTAAATTATTTATCATTATCAATATTAGATATGCAATTTCATATCATAATAATGATAATATATTATTATGTATACATTATATTTAATGTTTTCACAGTTATATGATGTAAACAATGTATTTTTTGGGTTAAACCATGTATTTGTCTTATTTCCCAACCATGTATTTGTCTTATTTCCCAACGTTTTGATGAAATAACATCTGACATTTTCAAGGTCAAAGTTTTTTTTTAAAAAACCCATTAGATCTCAAGTAGTAATGAAATTGAATGTGAGGTAGAGAATGAGACTGAACATAAAATAGTTGAGTATTCAGAATATGTGGATTAATAAAATGTTTACTTTCTTCAGGTTCACCATTAATTGATTTCAAGTTTATTTTAAAAGAAAAAGATAAAATAAGTGGTATCCACAAAGCTGGAATAGGTTGCGCTTTATCAGCTTTTATTTAACAAGTTGACCCACACTGATCATTATTCTTATACATAAATAAAAAAGTCAAATTAGGTTTTCTCTTTTGAGCTATACAAAAATTTATTTTAAAAGTAGCACAGCGAATCAGTTTTATTGAAAAATAAATAAAAAGTTACTTATAAACATGTAAGGCAAAAAGCAATAAAATTAATGTCTTAAAACACTGTCATCGCTAATTTCTTTTTTTAATTAAAAATGGGGGTGGGTGGTATATTTGAAACGATTTCATTACAGTATGTTTATAAAACATAAGCTTAAGTAAATCATTTCAGAACATAGATATCTCACGTATCTCTTTACAGAAAGATTAATAAACAGGTGGCATTAATCACATAATTAATCAACTGTTAGTTGGAGAAATTTTATGTACCATTTAGATAATGACAGTTAGATACTAATTACTGTTCAATAACAAGACATCTAGGTAGATTTGCAGCAATGAACTGTTTATTCAAAAAAATAATTCTTTGCTTATCTGAATATCCTTAAAAAAACTATATGAATCAATTTTGAACTCCATGTTATGGATTTAGAAAAAAAAAAACCCCACTGCATCCTAAGGCCGTCATAAATATACACATATAATATTAATATCCATACATCTTAAATGATATTATATTCATATAACTGCATACACATACACAGACATATATAGATGTATATTTTGCAAATAGTAAAATGGTAGCGAATATAAGTTTAAAAATACTGAGAAATTTTAACTATTTTACTTATTCCGATAAAGTTATGAAGTTTTCATAATATACATTATTAATAGATTTTTTCTTTATTACTACAGCCAATTTTAAATTTTTAATCCATTATGTATTTAATTATTTAAAAGACATTAATTTCAAACATTAATTAAACCGGAGTAATTAGAATGTTATCTTCACTAGATTATTTCCAAACGACCTTTTATATATCATGTCAACTGTGCTTGCATAATCTCAATATTTTTATACAAACTTGATTTTAAACTTCAACTTAGTGAACTTTTACCTTGAATTTATTTTTCAAATAAATGTAGAGTTTTCATTCTTTGTATGCACACATATACACACACAAATACAAAAAAAAAAAAAAACTACAATACTTTAAAATAATATATAATTTTATAATGCAAAAAGATTAATATATGATTTTGTGATCCTAAAAAGGTTATTTCTAATCAATCATTATTATATATGCATTGTATTCCCTTTTAAAATATAATTTTGAACTTATTTGCAGAAGACAATATAAATATCGAATGGTAGAAGAACGCGGAAAAAAATAAAATAAAGACAAAGGCAAAAAATAATAGTAAAGTTAATAATGACTATAATAATCAATTCATGAAATACAAATATATCCATTTATAAGCTAGCTTTTACACTATTTACTTAAATTGCGAGGCTATTTTTTTAATTTGAGGTGCATAAAAAATAATTTTAATGCCAAATAATTAAATATTTATTGACATAAATAAATATTAGGCAATGCATCAGAAAATATTTCAAACAGATTATAGTTTAGATGTGATATATAGGACTATTTCCATCATCTACGAGAGAATATTGAATGTATAGAAAATTTTAAACTTTATTTAAACTTTCCAAGTACAAAGAACTTGTTAGTAATAACACACAAATCGACTAACCTGTGTTATCTATTTGTGTGTTATTACTAACATTATGTCCTGTATATGAGGATTCAGATTGATCTTAGGTCAACATGGGTGTAACAAGAATCTCAGCCTCAGGGTGGCCTTTGAGCATTCCATCATCAGATTTTCAATTGGATGGACGGTTGAAGAGTTGGAGTGTGGAGTGGATTGAAGCCTGTCCATTAAAGTATGAGGATTGGCTATCTTAATATATATGCGAGCACTTATAGCATATATGTGTAAAGATGGTAATCTGGACCAACTGATGATTACTGGTTTAACATGAAATACGTATATTGGTGATTATTTATCTTTTCGACGTATATGTGTTCAAGGGTATCAGTGTTATGAGATAGTGTGGAGAGTGGTGGGTCGTGTGAAGGTCTGTGCTCATATACCCTATATATTACATATAAAAACACAGGTATATAATAAGCCTGTGTGTTTCAGTTATAATAAGTTGTTTGTATTTGGAAAGTTTAAATAAAGTTTAAAATTTTCTATACATTCAACATTCACTCATAGATGATGGAAATAGTCCAATATATCACATCTAATAATATACCATCATCACAAAACTTCAGACAAATAGATTATAGTATGAACCAAGTAACTGTTAATTGATTCGAAAAATATGCACTATCAGTTTTCAATATATTGCATCTCATCACTTTTCAAAACTCTTATTAATCCGAATTGTTCAAATTTTAAACAGCTTGTCTATTTAAAAATTGGTGGTCGAGAGGTCAGCGCGACTGCCTTGCACTAGCAGGCAGTTGCCCGGATTCCGGGTTCGCGTCCCGGCCGACACTATGACACTTAAAAAAAAAAAAAATTGTTCAATATTTACAATTAATAAAATATTTACAAGGGAGACCTAAAAATAACCTAAATTTTAAAATAAAAAAATGTCTATTTATTTTTAAGTGTTATAAATTTAATTCCTTTCAAATTACTATTCATTTGATGTAATACACTGTTTTAAATGTGTTTTTTATTTTTCAAGGTAGTCCGAAAATACATGAAAAGTGATGCTTTTTAATGCCGCCGTCATTTTTTCTTACCACTTCTAAGTCTGCAAAAAAAAAAAAAAACTAGATATTTTTTTCATATGAGAGACTAAAAAAAAATCGCCCGAAGTGAGACTGAGTGAATATGACTGATAGATTGAATTTAATTTAAAAAGTTTTACATTCAAGGCTTGGAGAACGACACATTATTGGGAAGGATCTTGCAGATAAAATGCCTGACCATTACGAATTAAATCTGAGAGAAAAATATTGTTTACGTCAAAAAAAATCAGCGTTGTTTTGATTTTAGACCTTATTTGCCAAGCTTTTCAGGAATGTGATGAATTTAACACTTCAATTAAACCACTCATAATCTTGTGTTTTTATGATATCACCTTACTTATCTGTTTCAAGCATTACACTTTTCTTTATCATTTTTCTGTAAACAAAAAAAAAACAGAATTTCATATTATTCGACCTTTTCAGCCTTTATAAAAAAAATCCACATATAAGCAAACACCCTTTACAAAAAAAATGTGCTACATGGCCCAGCAATTCTACACAGTAATGTCATTTGGCAGATAAATACAGAAGGGTTTCTGCAAAAATATCAAACTTTCATTTAGGCAAATGACCCCCCCCCCCATGTATCAATCAAACAGTTTTCATATAATAATTTTTGTGAGTTATTACAGATCATAGATGACATTCTTTTATATAAGGGTGGAAAATATTGCAAACAAATTACGGGAACATTTAACCTTCTAGATAATACTTCTTTTAATAATATATTCATCTCAATGAAACTTTATACTTGAAGAGAGAAATTTATATTGATAAAGTTCTTTGTAATTTTAATAATGAAAAGGTTGAAAAATGCTAATGAGATACTTAAAAGTTTTAATATATGTGAATAAATAAATATTAGTCTTCAAAACTATTGATATTTTTTTATGAACTCAAAAAGTCCTACCACCTAAATTTAATGATGCATTCATTGTTCCATTTCATAAAATGAAGAAAATTTAAAAAGCTATAATAAATAGACAGATATAATTGAATGATTTATTGCTCAAAATTCATAAAAAGTTTGAACATGAAAGTGGCAGAACTGGGCTCAATCCATAAATCTTCAGTTACAGAGTTTGCCATTCTAAATGACTATCATGGCATTACACTATAGCAAAAATACTTTCAAGAATTTTGATGAATGAATTACTTCCAATTATAAATGTATGGTTATCATATATTTGATGTGGTTTTAAAAAATCAAAAAGCAATATAGGCTTTTGTTGCCAAATAATGTGGCAGAAGCACAGGTTGCAAATTTTTTCCCCATGTATTATAGCATCAGCTGGGAAGCAAACTCGCTATCCCTGGACAACGGTTTGTAAAACAGCTGTTGCTGACCTCTTGACCACCAATGCTTGACACACAGGTGCAATTTTGCTTTTATTTTTTCATCATGGCACTTTTACTCTGTAATTTTGTAGCAACATTTGAAATTAGACATGCTGTTTTACTGATGCTTATGTATATCAAACATATTCTAATACTATGGTGAGTAAAAAATTTGAGATATCTGACATTAAAACAGGTACAACACAATGATGTGTACTAATTTGTATTTTGTTTTTCACATTTAAAGTTGTCTTTAAAAAATATACATATAATGGTGTAAAACAAAAACAGACTTTTTTTATAATATAATATATCAATGACGATCTTAATAATTCAAAGAACAAACTTCAGAACATTTTATTTTAGTAAATAGTGTTCAAAAATTCAGGTGCTTAAAAATACATACCAGTTTAAAAATGTAGATAACTTTTTAAATATAGAAGCAAATTTAGATATTGATGTGTAACACAAAATCCAATGGATTACTGCTGTATTTAGTAATTTGAAAGACATTTCAGTTTGGTGATATAAATGTTTCAAGTAATTAATCATATATAAGATGATTATTTTATCCAATATATGGTTTGAAAATGCCTTGTATGGTTTGGTGCAGTGGTAAAATAAGTAAACTCTAGAGTGAAAGTCCCTGGCATTTCCAATGATCGAATTTCACATGAACTATTGAGTAATAAAACACTGAATTGCTCATATTGAGATATGAACCACTTACCAACATAATGCAAAGTCAATAGAAAAAATTCATTTAAAGCTGATTCATAAGATTCTAAAAATACAATGGCAAGATCATAACATAAATTTATTTTTATTGGATACAACATTGAATCTATTATTGTTTGGAAGAGGACACATCATAATTGGATTAAGCATATAAAAAATAAAAGACACTAATTAGAACAGAATAGATATTATTTATTTACTGTAAGAATATAGCACTTTTTGACATGCACACACACACATATATAAAACTCACAAACTTTTTTTAAATGTAGAGTATGCATATATAAATTAAGCTTATAGTATAAACAAAATTTTAATAATAATAATTTGAGGAGACACATTTATATATTTTTACTGAGTGTGTGTTAATCATGCATTTACTGAAGTAATAAAAATAACAAAAAAAAAGCTAACTGTAATATTTTTATTTTTAAGATAAATAGTTAAATGTCAGATTTTTATTGCCATTGAATATGCTCTGGGAGATATTCATTTTTGTTTAGAGTTTTCATTATAAAAAAAAGTAGGATCTCTTTAATTATTTAATATTTTAAAATAAATATCAATTTTTAGTATGTTGTAAAACTTTTATCATTGCATCCAGAAAATATTTTATTATGTAAAATACAGCATATGAAATTTAGAAAGATAATAAATTAAGAATAAAATGTATGTGCTTTCAATATAAACTTAAGAAATTTTCTTAATACATATACTTGTGTAACAACTGAAGACAGAAAAAGATCTTCTGGCAGATTGTAAAATTTATTTACAAATTTTACTTTTTTTTAAAAAAAAAAGCAATAGTACACAACATTTAGAAAAGGAAATATAGCTGCTTGAATACTGTGAAATTTGCAAATTTTAATGGGTTTTCGTTTGTTTATTTAAATTTTTGCTCATTTTTGTTTCCATTTTTCTTTGAATAAAATATAGTTCATGACTCCCTCCAGAATAATAATGTTAAACACAATTTTCACGAAAGAAAGATTATATATGCATTATAAATAACATCTCAACCACTCAAAAATAATTCAACATTTGTTGAATTTATATGAAGAATATAGCTGAAAATAAAATACAAATTAGAGATACAATAAGTGATCAAACTTTAAAATGACATATTAAAAAAAAGTGAAGTTGCAGAAACAGTATGTCACAAGTGATCAAATAAGCAGATTAAAATACCAGTATAATATATGAGAATGTTTATATAGTTTGAGGATTGATTTGTATAATCATCATATAACATCACATTTTGATCCTTTCTTTTATTTCTTCTCCTACAGATAGAATAGCCATGCTTGTTTACAAGTGGCTAATAATATTCTTTTCACATAAAAGACATATAAATTATAAATACAAAGTTTCATCTTCCTATTTGCTGTAAAAAAAGTAAATGCAAAAAACAATCCATATAATTATATAAATTGTTGTATATATCAATACAAATAAACATATAAAAATAAATAGTCAAAATAAGAGTCATAGATCGCATGATCCAATTCTCTTAAGCTTGTAAGATATAATCAATGAGGATTGCCAATTCCTCAACAAGCTTTGTGATAAATGCTTAGCCAGAGCAAGCATTTTAAATATCTCTATCAGGAACCCACCCAAAACCTCTGACCATGAGTTCGTGCTTTGGCACTCCTCAGAGAGGTGCTACAGTAGGTTCAGACAAAGACAAAAAATATAAGTAAATATTTATTTGCTTTTAATTCTTTTTTTTCATATATCATAGCATCAGCCAGGAGGCGAACCCACAACTGTCTGCAACCAACTACTTGCTTGCAAGGTGGCTGCGATGACCTCCGGCTAACAACGCTTGACTGCTTTTAATTCTAATTCTTACTTGTTAACTTATTCAAATAAATTTTAATATATGTGTTAGACGATGTAATTCCTACTGGTTTACAAATCTACCATTTTATTCTTTTTAATTATGTATGCCAAGCACATACCTAAAACACATAGTATTAACTGATATTAATTATTATATAAGCTATGATTTAAGACTTGATACAACTAAATGATTATATAATATTTGTTACATCTTTCAATCTTCATATCTACTGTTGAATTTTTAACTATTACAAATATTTGCATCCTATAAAAACAACTCAGATTAATTCACACTGCCATTATGAATTTACACTACTGAATGTTCAGTTGAATGCATAATAATATTTAAAAAATCATCTGAATATAACTTCTAAATTTCAGACTATTTATTTAAAACACATTTTGTTGTTACCACAAATATATACGGTTACATATTATAAAAATGATTAATATTTATGTTTTAGTTGAAATGAGATTCGTAATTAAAAAAATAATAAAAACTTAATGGTCATATTTCATTTGAACTTTCATATTAAGTTTTAAATATTTAAGATATCGCAATAGTCTTAATTATTTTGCAGGGAGAATGTATAGTTTACCTATTCTACACATAAATTTATGTATTTTCTTATATATATACACTGAAAATGAATGAATAATGTAGAGAACCATTTTTTCCACCCAGTAACAGACAAAAAACCTTAAGGTTTATGAATCTAAATTCAAACTGTCAGTTTAAATTCCTGGATATCACATGACCTGACAAATAACTAACCATTTACTTTTTTTATTTAATTTATTTATAAAATATAAATAGCAGATACAAAGTTTCATTTTTCTCTTTGCTGTAAAAAAAAAAAAAAATCAAATGGAGAAATCCATGAAATATTTAAATTTTATGTGTATATCTATACACAAACGTGCACATTTAAGTAAAAATAAATCTATAAAAAAATCTTTATAATTCACACTATTTATATTAATAATGGCAACAAAAATACATACCTGCATAAACTAATTGAGATTGTCTAAGAGGCCTTCTATCCCAGTTTGACACCTGCTCTGATTTATTAAGAGGTTTTCCAAGAAAGTGGTTCACCCTAACACTCAATCCTTTCTCTTCTTCAACTCTGAGCATTTCTTTATAATCTTCTTCCAATGGGATCATATTATTATCCAATATTTCTTGATTCTGTTAATGAAATGAGAACAAATATAAAATTAATAATAATAAATTAAAAAAACACACATATAAGAATAACAAATAACTGGAATAAACTTAAGATAGAAGATTTATAATTTATGTTGTAAGGGGCACTTACAACTCACGTAAATGCTCATTTGCAAATCAATACACTCTAATAAACAATCTAACATATAAATCATTGAGGTCAACATAATACACAAACAAAAAATAACTTACACATATATTAGTAATGTCAATAAGAAAACATTAACTTTAAAAAAAATAAAAAAATTCCCTAACTAGACATAACAATTAAACATTCCACATACATAGATAAAACAAAAGTAAACTTATTGTTTAGTAACCATGGAAACTAATCAAAACTTGAACTTTAGAACTTGAAGATGATCTAGGTCAAGCATATCCAAGCAACCCATTCCTCAAAAGATAAAAATTTATGATTCAATTACTTAATTGAAAACATTAAATAACTCAACAATCACTATATATAAAAACCTCATGAAGATAATAAATAAAAAATATATACAAAAAGTTTTTTTTTTTGAGATTCGAATATGAGAATAACTGCAAAGATGGTTGACTAAGCCAAAGGAATTATTTGCTTATATAGCCTTAGACAGCAAGAAACACTTTTACAATATCACAAACCTGCTTCCAAGGGAGTTTTCTATTAGACAGCAACCATTCAGAAGACTAGAAATATTATCAATTGTGAAAACTATGAAGGAATAGTAGCACATAGTTTGAATTTTATCAGAAAAGTAATTTTGTGTCAAATACATATCGCAGAATCACATTTTAAAACTTCTAATGTTAAGTAATTTATAAGCAAGAATATTCAAGTTATTTAAAAACTACTCCAATGTTTTTCAGCTAAACAACTTGACCCTGGAGGTCTTGCGTAGATGCTTACCAGAAGATGTAAACATTAATTCATCCATTGAATGCCTAATTGAGATGACAAAATTCTATAGAATGAACTTCTACCTTCGTTTCACTATATCAGCTCGCAGAGGATGGAATGGATGCTATGAGAGGGCAGCACCATACAAAAGCCAACCGATAATGCTCATCCTACCAATGTATGAATCCCAGAAATAATATGAATTTACAAGATAGAGAGACTTTGCTGTGAGGTTTAAAAACATTTTATAGGACATTCTTAAGACAAAATGTTGTTCAAATCATTTAGTAAACTATCTGAACTTTAAACTTTATCTATGAACTATGGGAAAGCTTGGATTGTTTTATTTTTCAAATCATGAAATGAAAGGAGAATTACAGCTTCTAGAATGAACAAATATTTTTGTTTTGTAATAAATAAAATTTAGGTTTTGCTTCCCAAACAAGTTTGTCAGACATCTAACTTAATATGAGAGATAAGATTTTACTTTACCCCAGGGCAGAATTGTTTGTTAACTTGTTATACTAATTAACTAATGCTTGTTTATTATTATTTTTTCCTTTGGTTTAAAAGACTAACCTTCTTTAAGACATGTACTTTTCTGTCAACAGTAGATTATTAATATACAGGGGGTTTCTTTTCCAAAGAAGATGGACTTTGTCAGTTGGAACAAGCTGCAAGGACACCACCCATTATACTATTGTTTGAGTTTAAATATAAACTTGTTAAGATTCTTATTTTAAAACTGTAATAAATTTGTAAATACTTAGTGCTAGTCAGGCATACCTAACAGGGGTAAAAAGGGGATGGTCTGAATCATCAATTATCTTATTAAATATTAGGGATGCATGACAGCCAATCACCAACTTGTTGTTCAAATTCCTTTTTGAATAGTTCTTAATTTTTCTTTGTTAAAATAAAATGCGTTAAACTACTTTGAAACTTTGAGAAGTCTGTGATTTATCTAAATCATTCTATTTCAGCATGATTACACATTATCTAAATTATATGCATACACATACTCTTTTTCCTTATGTCATAATATTTTAGCAAGGTTGGTTGGAAAGTCATTACTTCATTGCACTTATATAGAAGTGAGGATATTGTTATTTATGTAGATTCACCCCTAAAGAATCAACAACTTCTTCCTGAGTTTGAAATCTGTGGCATAATGGAACCTGAAAGAGGGGTAGTAAGTGGGTGAACTGATATAAATTGTATTCAGATTTAATGTGTAATCATTAGAGCTAGCCAATGGAGATGGACACAATCATCAATCAGGCTCTTCATCACACTACTCACTGCATCCTACAAAAAGACTGTAAGTTCAACCATAAGATGTTATTCTCCTCTCCCATGTGGAAAAGGGACTGTTATAATATTTAAATAATTTTTTTTTTAGACCAAGTTAATTTTTAAATTAAAAATAATTTGAATAAATCACTGGAACTCAGGTGGAAATTAAGGATTTGAAACAAGTAATAATGACAACAAGTAATTTATTCCCCCCAGGATTCATAAAAATATAAGCACCAAAAATGATAGAGTTAGGGTGTGATTCGTGGATTTTGAACTACCAAATCTGCATTTTGTCTTTCCAAGTATTTATTCATTGGCAGAAGGGTCATTTATGCTAATCAAAAAATCTCTCATTTTGTCATTGTGGAATAGATCTTTTTTATCTTGTCTGGATCTATTATTTTCTTTTTCTGTTCCAGCATTTTTTGTCTTCATTCATATAGTCATTAATGACAAATATTTATATTTAACTTCTTTTCATCTAGGCTATTAATATTCGATTGTTTTGTCTTTTTAAATCTTCTTATATTAATTCTAATTTTATTTCTCCACTCATAGATTTTACAATGTTGAGCACCTCTATCTTTGGTTTTTTGAAATGATTCTTTGTCATTATTGTTAACCTTCTGGTAACAGAATTCTCTTCCTAAGGGAATTACCTTTTACATTTTGTTGACATTTAGAAAAAAATTTACATCACGTAGATTAACATTTTTACTCACAAAATGTTGATTTCAATCTTCATCATTATCATTTTTCTTCTCACAGGTTTCTTCATTGATGTTTTTAATTAAATTACTACTACCGTTCTTATCAATTAAAGCATTATAACTCATGCTATATTCATTTACAGCATCACAATCTACATTAATATTGTCCATGCCTTGCTTATATATTTTATCTTCATCATTATTTATTATGCCACTATTTTCTTCTAAATTATACAACAAAATTTCATCACTGACTAACCAAATAAACTTTGGCTTTTATCTGCAATTTGCTTTTTTTGACCAGCTTAGACCTAGTGTCTACTTCTTGCATGACCACCATTGCATCCTCTTTAGCTTTCTCTTTTGCCACAGCATCCTCTTTATTATATTCTGATTTATTTTTTAAAATTTTCCATCTGGGTTTTTAGTTCTTCTCTCAGCTAGTTTTGACTATCTTTAATTTCTTTCATCCAACTTGTATTAGCTTTAATTTCATCTCTAACTTGTATCATTTGGTCATCCATTTTTTTCATTAAGTTTATGTAAATCCTGAAAATTATATACTTTTCATACAATATGTAATCATACAAAACAGCACAATAAGATGAAGACAAATCATGAATATAAATCAATCTTTTTTTGATCAGGAACAGGCTATGGGACATATCTTCACCCCCTTTAATGTTAAAAAAATATGCACAGAGAGAAATGTTAGGAAAGGAAAAATATAAAGAAGCAAGACCTATTGCTAGGGATCTTCATTCCACTAATATAAGAGATTCCTGCATCCCATTGTCAAAAAAATAAAATATCTAATTTACATACTGTACTTTATTTGCATATTGATCTTCACCACAATATATTCATATTTTTAATGACACAGTTAATGTTAGCACTTTGATTCTGGCGGCAACCTGCCATAAGCTAGCTTAATCCTCTCGAATCTTATTGTAATATATTTTACCTTTTCATGTCCTCTTGAATCTTATTGTAATATATTTACCATTTCATATTAACTTTATCAGTACAGATTTTGTATGATTCATCAAATTTACTAACATAATTGTTTTAGCAGAAAACTCCTGTACTGCTTTAGGTATTTGTTCAACCCGATTTTCATCATTTAGTGTGAAACATGGTTCTGTGATATCTGGCTATTCTCTAACAATACAGTATTTTCTTCTGATATTTTGAAAATTTAGACTATAATAATCCTTCAAGATTCGTTATTTATTTCTTGTTTTTATTAATAAAGTCATTCAATTAATTCCCTGATTACTCCTATATATTTTTTGCTTCAATTGAAGATGATCAATTTAATCCATGCAATAATCTAAACAATTTCAGAATAAATTGCACTTGCTTTATTCCATAAAAATAATCTGTGATACTTTTCTAATGGTTGGATAAGTGAATAATCTGTATATCAGTCATAGTTTTGGGTTGTGTATTTGGAAGGCATCAACAGGTATTCTCTTCTTCTTTATAGAGTGAAGCACAGATAAATAAGCCAGGGTGGATTTCTTCTTTATGCTAGGACATCCTTTCACTTAAAGAGTAAATAATATTATCTCGGCCTCCATGGAACAACTATACCAGCCAAGAGTTGAACTACTAAAGCTTTTATCATGTTATTCTGAGTAAACTTATGCAGCCATCACAATTTTAAATTTTAACAGAAATATTCACAACATTGCTCAATTTTTATATATGGATTCATGAGGTATGCAATTTGATGAAAGCTTCCATGATAAAGCTCTTCAGTTCACTCTCTTTACCAGCAAAATCTATTCTGATTACTAAAACCACTATCACATACTTTTTTAGGTTATTATTATCATAATCTTATCTCAACAATATTTTTCAACAAACAAATTAACTACCTCCATCAAAACTTTATCAACAGCATGTTTTTCAAAAATACATGAAAGAAAACATGATGATGATTAACTAAGAAACAAGAAAGGAAAAACAGATAAAAAAATTACTTTTATTCTAATGTGAATTTATTTTAAAACAAACCACATTTACATAAATGACATTTAGATAAGTTGATAGGTAGTTAATAATTTTAATAACTTATGTTTGTTTTGAATCTATTTTACATCCTTTTTTTCTTTTCAATTATCAATTGTCATTAGTTTAAAAAAATCTTTCTTTTACTTTATACACATAAAATATTTGTTTGTGAGAAGTTCCAAGACATTCTTTCACACAACTACTGGAATAAAATATAACCCTTTACCTACTGAGTATTTAGAATAAATAAAAATGATGTTATTTATTAATATTATATTCAATACTTATAGCTAGCTACACATTGCTACAATTTATATATATATCAATATGGGTGTGAAGATCAAGATGCTCACATGTTGTTAATGAAATAAATGCAAACAGTTGCCCAGAACTTTTATATAATAATGGATAGTTGCAATGCAAAAAAATTGGGATATGGAGGGAAAGGAATGCTCATAAATTTTGAAATCTGCTTTTTACATATAATCTAAAATGTAATGATAATTTTTTAAATATTCATCAGTATCATACTTATTATTCCACAAAGTCAATGATCTTTTCAATTGTTATAAGAGAATAGCTTACTTAATTGTATATACAAGGACAATTTCAGTCTTTAAGACAGTATTATTGTGGAACATTTTTTTTATCACTCAAAGCAGAACATATTTATTGTTTTTACATTATATATTCTAAGATCAGAGAGAATTATGCTAATATAAAATAATAATAACAACTCCCTATGTACATGCTTACTGTGGAAGGGTAGAAACTATGACCATCAGTCTCAGAAAGATCCAGAGATACTCCAAGTGGAATGGCCTTTCACTACACTTCGAGCAATTTGTCTTCAACATTCCTATAATTTAATAAAGAAATTAAAGTTCCTTTTTTCCAGAAGCAACACCATTTCATCCCATTAACCCTATAGACACTCCTCCTACTACTAATAAACACTGGTTAGCTGAGATTTTTATGGATATTTCAAAAATAATTGTGCCTCCAATTCAATTAAATTCTGCCAAAATTAACTATCATGACACTTATCAACTCATCAATGATGTTTCTGTCCCCAGTCCCTCGTCCCTCAATATCACTAACTTTTGTCTTATTAAAAAATTTAGAAGATGGAACCTGGAGCCCAGGTTCTTTGATTTTCTTTGTTAAATTCAACTTGGATGCCCTCAACATGAACTATTTTCTTGCTGTGCATAGGGGATTCACTTCCATAGATTCTGCCTGCACACTGTGTCATAGAGAAGATGACACTATAGCGCAAATTTTTAATCATTGCACAGTACTACAGGGTTGTAGGAGCTCGATTCAATTGATATATCAAAAGAAGCAACCAGCAATTGATAGTCAAATATGGCATTGCCATTGAATATTTTGCTGTTGTGAGGAGTGCTGCATGCTAATGAGATATAATGCTTTTTAATCTAGTTACACTGATCCTCTGCAATCCTTCCTTCATATACAAAGGACAATGAGAAATAGAGATGTGAAATTAGCCCCACAGCTTACCTGCAGAGCTATTTAAGAACTAATTAATTTGGAATGGAGAGTAGACCATGGCTTACCTAATTCTGCAATTGATAATACAAACTCTTAATTGGTATATAATAGATTGTTTTGCTTCCCATATCTGATTAAATCTGTACTGTGTGTGTATAGCTATATGGATGGCATAAGTAATAAAATTCTTGATAAAAATTTTTTAAAAACCTATACGTGCCTGTTGCCATCTCTGAAATAATTGTAACAAGTAAATTCTCTGAAGCAACTTATATTACTTGAAGACATTTATTTAAAAATAATAAATCATAGTATAATAATTATTAAAGATCTTTTTTAAAAAACTAATAATAATTTCAAAACCATTGCAGATAAATTTTATTTAATAAGCTGAAACTACTAGTAGTCTCCAAAGATTACCAAAAATAATACATTTTGCATTTCTTTTATATTAATATTAAAAATATTTTTCAATATAAAATAACAATAAAAAAAATAGAATGTTGCACAATAGACACACGTGTACAATTCCAATATCTATTTAATAACCAAATAAATATTAATTTATTACCTGTGTATGGAAGTCAATCAGATTTTTAATGTTGGCTAATGCATCTTTTAATAATGGAAAATTCTTAGAAAGAATTCTAGTATCCATTTTAAAGGCGAAAGCTGTAAAAAAAAGAAGAAAAACATTAATAAGATTAATTTATAATAGCATGCAATAATAACAATTCCTAAAGAAGTATACTTAATCATTACACATTAAAAAATGAAAATGATCCTTGCCCAGCATACTTAGAATATCTATAGCAGCAGTTTACACATACCATCTATTATAAGCATGGTAATTAATAGGGCCCTGATTTAGAGTGTGCTCATGGCCATTTTGAATTCTAAAAACTACCCAAAACCACCGGTGACACATCAAAGTGATAAATGACATCGATATCTCACGATATGACCATTCGTTACAAAATTGCAATTTACATCAATAATTAAAAAATTAAAGTGCAAATTTCATACAACTATGCTTTATTGAGTCACATGATTAAAATATACAAAGTCACAATTTACATCAATAATTCAAAAATTACAGAGCAAATTTCGTACAACTATGCTTGATCAAACTACGTGACTAAAAAAAAAAAATATATATATAAAATTTTTTTATAGGGAAATCTATTCCCAAGCTGTATCTGTTGAAATGAGAGGACAGTTGATAGGGACAGAACAAGAACTTATTCAAATAGATGAAGTGCTATTTGCCTGCTGAAAAAATAAGAAAAACTGCTAAGCAGCGATAATTCATGAACAAGTAATTATAAAACAGCAACCCCAATTAATAAAATGAACCATGGGCCAAAATTGATGAACCCTGGGTTTTTGGATTAAAAAAAAAATTCTGATTGTCAATACATTTCAATGCCATGTAGAAATAAAGCTACCTTGATTTCCATTATTGAAAGGGAATGCACAAATAGCTCTGTCATTCACTCAGATATGTAGACCTCAGCGATAGAGGGTTTCTATTTCATCACCAATCACCAACAAAACTATGTTAATCTGATGACAGGCAATCATATCCAGTCAATTGAAAGATCATGGCTTGAAGCCAAAGTTAAAATATTGAAAAAGATCATGGCTTGAAGCCAAAGTTAAAATATTGAAAAAGATGAGAGGCACATCACTGGATCTATTACAATCCCACTTGGATTCAATATGTTGGTGGATGGATAAAAAATCTAAATGAGAGAGATTTATTTATTAAATTTCTCAAACATTCTAATGATACGATCGTGAAAATGTTAGTATTTATCTTATTTAAAAATCAATATTTCTTTTACATTTGAAATAATCAACAAATTTTATTTATTTATGTTACTATTCTTTTTACTTTCTAGTGTATGTATTTTGACCAATCTAATAAAATTCTCCTTAATAATTAAAATTATTTCAAACTTAGTATCTTGAAATAATAAAATCTGTATTTTCTTTAAACATGTTTCCATGTTCATTTGCTGATGGTAAAAGTTACTTTGATGCAAATAGATATAGATTTGTATCAATTTCAAGAGCCTGTAAGGACCTCACATGATCAAGTGTAGATCCAATAACAATGTCAGGAAATGAAATGTAAACACTTATTTTTACTTATCTCCAAGTTTTTTCTAACTACATAAAACAAAGCAAACATGCAACATCAGACTTTCGTTCTGGTAAGAAAAAATCCTATTAATTGTAAAATTAATATGTTTTATTTCATATGGTTATGGTATATATTGTAATATAATTCATACTTAATAAGTTTTTCGAAATTATAAGGTTGGTATGATCAATTTTACATTATGTCTACACATACTTGTTGTATTTGGTTAAAAATATGGATTAATTTAATAATTAATAATAACTGTAGTTTACTCCATGCACATGCTTTACAGATCGAATGTTAATTATAATGAATACTGTCTTTTCCAAACACAAGATAAAGTCTTTTTAAAAGATAGAATGGACTGCTCCATCTTTTTCACTCAAACTATATGTATAGGCAAATCGGAAGCATTTGGAACTGAGAGCATGAAGATTTAATTGATCACTTTAAATTACTTATAAACTGTCTTTTGTTGATGATGCTTGTGAAATTTTTACTATTTATGATGTGTCATTATTAAATGAAAACTTCAAACATATGTCAATATTCATTTTATATAGCATGATGTTTATATTTAATTAATATAATGTGATATTATAACTATAGCTTAATTCCACTGCACATGCGCTTTTCAGATTGAATGCTAATTATTATGAATACTCTTCTTTCCAAATGCAAGATAAAGTCTTTTTAAAAAATAGAACGGAACACTCTATCTTTTTCACCCAAACTATATGTATAAACAAGCTACAGTTTTTTTTGTATACATATTGCTGTTGTGACATGATCATCAGTTCTTATGCTTGCTCATAACTGTTATTAAAACAGGCAAAGCTTTCCATACAATAGTGCCACTCAGTGCAAGCCAGAATAATGAATGGATACCAGAAGGCTTGTGCATAAAATTTATATGTAGTGCCTACTCATGCAATATCCCCAAACTAATTTCTAGTTACTATTGAATGAAGAGTTTTTCCTGTTTTAATAACAGTTATGAACAAACATAAAAAATTGTGATCATGTGATGTTTAGTAGTTTAATACCAATCCTGCCTAATAGGATAGTGGTGTCTATGGTTGTGAAAGAACCAAAGACACCAAAAGTGTATGGATACTGAACTGAGTTCAGACCTATATGCTCATGAGCTTGGATTACAAATATTATTGTGTTTTCAAATTTTAGACATAGTTTTGTAGTTAAGTAGAGATAAAAGGTGGCTGTTAAAGGGTTGCATTAGATTCTAAGATCTAGGTACAGTGTTCTTAGATCCAAGGCTCCTCATTGATAAAAGTCACAAGCTAGAAATTAATGCGGGGATATTGGATGAATAGGCACCCAATCAGGATTTTATGCTTAAGCCTTCTGGCATCCATTGATTACTGTGGCTTGCACTGAGTGGCACTACTGTATGGAGATTTTGCCTGTTTTGGTCAGTGTAGATATATATGGTAGAAGTGACTGTAGTCTATTGTCAGAGGGAAAAGGGGTATTACAATTAAGCTTACGGTAAAATTGCTTTATTTCTTATTTAAAAGGCAAGGTTTAATAATTCTATGTTAGCTTTTTGGGTGGATTCATATTTATATAGGGAATAATTTCAAAATAGAAATGATTAGAGGCCAGCTAGTTTGTGAGAATGAGGTGTAGTCAATTATGGATGCATAAAGCTACAAGATTTCCTACTGTTTAATGTACATGAAATATTCAAGGTGGGGTGTTTCATTATGTCTTAATAGATCAAAGTATTTAAGATATTGATGTGAGTTTTTCCATTCTGCTATGAGTCATAGTGCTGACTGAATTTAAAGATTTGTTTTGATATCTTGAATAGCCAGTTATGGTACTGTGATGAAGATATCATCCATGTAGCATTTGTATATAAGGCCTGATGTTTGTTCAATATATGGAGGGATGACCATTTTTTTCAAAATGGTCAAGATATGAGCTGGAAATGACTCTGCTGAGAGGGAGACACATGGGTCATCCATCAGACATTTTGTAATCTAGGTCATTAAATATAGCTATGATATTGTTGTTAAGCCAGGAGAGGAATTCTATAATAAAGTCCATGTTTGGCTTAGAATAGTTTAACTAATTTGCTTTTGATTATATTAAGTTTTGTCTAACTAATTTGCTTTTGACTATATTAATAAATAGTCTCATTTTGATAGAACCATAAAGTTCTGAGACATCCAATGAAGCTATTTTGTATTTTTTGGAATGCTTGGCAAGACTTAACAATATAGGCACCAAATCCTAAATGATCACTCAGCCATTGATTAATCATTTTGGCTGTTTCAAAGTAATGGTAGTCCCCAAAATCTAGCCTGTCTGAGTGTCCAGTTTATGAGGCTTAAGTTCAGGAGGGGGGTGGTGACCTATAAAATGCCCACTTAGAGAATGCTCTGCTGCAATGTTTACATAAAATTTTTGCTAACAAATTTATTTTTATTATATTTTATAATGAAGATGAGAATTGGAGTGAATTTTTGCAGCTGCATTTTATTTAAGAAATCAGACTTGTTCATAATAACAAATCTGTTACTTTTATCCTCTTTCAAGCAAAATAAGACATTATTAGAGAGGAAATGTTTAGCAATATAATGTTTGTATACCAGTTGGGGTCCGAGAATTCTAAAGATTTGTTCTAGGTATATCTAACAAGCTTCAAAATTAATTTCTCTTTATCAGGGTTGTGTATAAGACCTGCTTCAATGTATGCAATCAATTCTAACATCACTTGGTGTTTCCAGTGGTCATGAATATATCTTAGTCCTAATTCTAATAATTTTGACAGATGGTGGGTGAGTTTTAGAAGAAAGGTTAACAAATACTTTTGTATTTTGCTCATGGGGAAGAGGAACATCCTGTTTGTGAACAAGAAATTTGATGTTGTGGAGGAATTTCTTTTTTAATTTAGGAAATATCTTATTGTACTTTGTTATTAAATCCTTAATGCCTCTATGCACAGTGATTTTAGTAAATTGTTTATTGACTTTTTGAAGATCTCACTTAAAACCCCTTATAACTGTTTTCAGCAGCTTTATTTCAAGTTAAGGTTTAATCCTTTCATGATTAAATGTAGAGAGGTTAATTTTCAGTGGACAGCAATTGGGGGTGATCTTGAGTCAAAGACATGATTGAAAGAATTTGAGGCATTGGATCATTGTCTGGATAGGTAATCCAAGGTTTATGATTAGTTTATAATCTATTATATATGTAAAAAAATAACTGTTAATAATTCATTTAGTGCACTAAGATGCAGTTGAAAATAACGTTTTGAATATGAAAAACAAAAACACAATTGAGGATAAGCACTTTCAAGAGCTTATTTTACTGTTCTCATAATCATAGCTGGAGAATGTTATAACATAAGGGAAAAGATGCGTGAGTTTGTGTATGTAAGAACAGATGATATTTAAATGTATATAAAGAAAAAGTATGTTGCTAAAATCAGAGAATCCATTTTCTGGAGAGAGAGAAGGATGAATCTTCTATGGTTGATGAATTGAGCAGAGTTAACTGTATAGTATGCCTTGCTGATCTCCACCTGGAGTCATTTCCCTTGATATATTGAATGGCTGCAAAGGATAGGATAAGAACATATTCTATGGATTTTCTGATGCTTGAAAAAGAACAAGCTAAACTCTGGTTTGGCTGTGGCTTTTTTGTAGGCATATTAGTGCTGGAACACTCATGTGGACAAAGACACCCAGGATTCACCATAATAAATAGATTTGTATCCTGTCTGGGGTATTGAATTCCATATACCGTGCAAGGGGTGAGATCAGGTTCGAGTCTGACTTTTGAATTTGTAGAGGGCTGTGTGAAAAGAAATGTTGTAAGAGGGGGAATGTCTTTTACTGATTGTTTTGTTGTTTGTAGGATTATATAGTAGAAATAACTGTGACCTCTTATCAGAGGGAGGGGGTCATAATTAAGCTTACTGTAAAATTGCTTTATTTTAATATTTAAAAGGTGATGCTTAAATCCAACAGAAGTGAGATCTTTGATATATGATTCTATGATAGCTTTTTAGGTGGATTCATATTTACATAGAAAATTATTTCAAAATAGAAAGGATTAGAGGCTGACTAGTTTGTGAGAATGAGGTGTAGTCAATTCTGAATCCATAAAGCTGTGGACTTGTATTGGTTTAATGTACATGGACTAATCAAGATGGAACATGTCACAATGTATTAATAGATCAAAGAATTAAAAATGTTCATGCAAGTCTTGCCATTCCACTGTGAGTTATAGCACTGATTTGTTTTCCAAGTTTTGTTTTAATAATATCTTGAATAGCTAGTTTTGCTACTGTGATGAACATGTAATCCTTGTAGCATATGTAAATAAGGCCTACTGTTTGTTCAATATGTGGTAGAATGATTATTTTTTCAAAATGGCTCATAGTATGTGTATGTAAGGCCTAGTGTTAGTTCAATATGTAATGGGATGACTATTCTTTCAAAATAATTAAGATATAAGCTGAAAATGACAATGGTTAAGAGGGGGACCCATGGGCCAACAGACACTTTGTAATCTTGGCAATTAAATATAACTATGATATTGTTGTTAAGTCAGCAGAGGAATGCTACAATAATTTCTGTGCATGACTAATAATATAAACATCAATATTGCTAAACAATTCCTCTCTGATAATGCCTTAATTTGCATAAAAGAAGATAAAGGCAATAGATTTGTTATTATAAACAAGCCTGAGTTCTTACACAAAAGGCATCTGCAATTAAGTAATTGAAAATTAATTCCAATTTCCACCTTCAATATAAAATATAACAAAGATAAATTTGTTAGCAAATTTTTACATAAACATGGCAGCAAAGCATTCACTAAGAGGGAATAATATAAAATATACCCATCTGCAGCCACTCCCCCTCTGCATGTTTTCCAATGCTAAGACACCCAAGACTCCTCTCAGGATCATACTGGATTTTGGGGGCTCCCATTAAAAAAGATTAACCAATTACTGACTAATCATCTAGAATTTTGTGCCTATATCATTAAGTTGTTATTTTTCATAGCCAATAGCAAACAATCCAAAATGAGCTCCTCATATAAAACAGCTTCACTGGATGTCTTATAGCTTTATGGTTGTATCAACAAGACACTATCTATTAAAATAATCAAAAGCAAACTAGTTAGACAAAACTATTCTTAGCCACACATGGACTTCAACAACAATATCACAGCTACATTTAATGACCATGATTACAGGATATCCGATGGTTGGCCTTTGCTTAGTGGTGTCATTTCCAGCTTATATCTCAACCATTTAAAAAATAAGTTATCCCACCATATAATGAACAAACACTAGGCCTTATATACACATGCTGCATGGATGACATCTTCATCACAGAACCAGAACTTGTTATTCAAAATATTAAAACAAATCTTCAAAGTTAATCAGCACTATGATTTACAGTGGAAGACACATCAATATCTTAAATACCTCAATCTACTAATGCACCATGACCTACTCCATATTCATTATTCCATGTATATTAAAACAATAGAAAGTCCACAGCTTTATGTATCCAGAATCAACTATACCTTGTTGTCACAAACTAGCCAGCCTTTCAATTCTACTTTGAAATTACTCTCTATGTAAATATGAATCCACCCAAAAAGATAACATAGAATCGTATATCAAAGATCTCACTTCTGTTGGAATTAAACACTGCCTTTTAAATATAAAAATAAAGTAAATTTTACAGTAAGCTTAATTCTAACTACCCCTCTGATGACAGGCCATGGTTACTTCTACCATATATCCCTATACTCACCAAAACAGTCAATAAAATATTTTCCCCCAACTTACTGCCACACTTTTTGCACTCCTCTTCTACCAATAGACTCTTGAACAATTCAAAAGACAGAGTCAAACCTGATCTCATCCCTTGCATGGTATATATGGAATCCAATGCCCCCAGACGAAATGAAAATCTATTTATTATGGGGAATTTTGGGTATTTGTCCACACATGTATTGCAGCACCAATATGCATATATAAAAAAAGCCACAGCCAAGCCAGAGTGTAACTTGGTTCTTTTTCGAGCATCAGAAATCCACAGGACAGCTCTTCATCTCATCCTCTGCAAGGATTGATATATTGAGAGAGATGACTCCAGGTGGAAGATCAGAGAGACATGTTGTATAGCAAACTCTGCACACTCCATCAACCTTTACAACCTTCACCCTCTCCAAAAACATGGAATCTCTGATTTTGACAACGTGCTTATATTTAACATAAATTTAAAATATCTTTTGTTATACATATACAAACCTGACCTGTTTTCAACTACTTATAACATTCCCCAGCTATGAATATGAGAGCAGTAAATTAAGATCTCAACAGTGCTTAGTTTTAATAGTGTTTTTGGTTTTTAGAATTCATAAACTTCTCTTCAGCTGTATCTTAGCTTACCATTTATGATTTATTTCATTTCATAAAATGAAAGTATAAATTATTTTTTTATATTAATTGATCTAAATTTTATATATATATAAAGAAAAGTTTAGTACAAAATTGTTATTAATAATGTAAACTTTCTTACACATACTAGTGATGATAATCCAATAATTTTTATAATTTAATACAATACAAAATGAGAAGAAAAACAAAGCTAAATAACAAATTATTGCTTTTCTTCTCCATATTTGCTGTTTGGTGGTATTTAATGACAGTGTGTATCAAGCCAGCAAGCAGCAATCAAAAATAAATTATTCCATCTGTTGTAATTATAAAATATTTCCTAACTGATAAACTGCCAAGGAAGTAATTATACAGTTTTATACATCAATAATGATTAACAAAATGAACTTGATAAATATGTATGAAAAATACATGTTATTTTAAAAAATGAAATGCTACAGATAAAAAAATTATGAGTAACTTTATTTCAGATTATGATGATATATATATATAAAGATAATTAAGTGTCGTGGTTAATACATCCACCAACATGCTCACAATCAGGAAAATCGAGCGCAGGTTAACTTTTTTTTCATAATGTAAACAAATTTAGAATTTTTCCTTCAAGTAATCAGCCCATAAGACCTAAATAACGATACAGCATTGATCTCAAATAATCATATGACCATGGAGGCAAAAAAATAAAAAAAAATAAAACATGATTCTAATAATGCTCAGACCATGAAGAGGGGTGTGTGTGTGTGACTCATACATACATGTAGGAATTACGTGTCACTATGAATTGTACGTATAGATATATTAGCAACTAATACGGATTGTATGTGTAGATATATTATCAACTAATTATTAATATAATGTTGTTTATTAGGGTTTATGTAAAAAGTTATGTGAAACAAAATTACATTTGATAAACGAAAAGAATATTCAGTCCTTATGCAAATTCACCAATCGCAGCCATCCACTAAGGTAAAAACTCAAACTATCTTCTACTTTTCATTCTCTCTATTAATGATCGATTACTCTCCATTAGAATAAATGTAAAAAAATAAATATTTGCTGTTATTAAAATTTCTTTATAAGCACGTCCTTTATGAACTTCAATGCTATGTTAAGACTTTTATTTTTAAATGTCTGTAAAGACAGAAATATATTTTAAAAATAACAAAAGGAAAAAAAAATATCAATTCTTCTTCTGGCTTTTCAAGTCCAATATTTATAAAAACATTTGAATAAATGAAAAATAAAGGCTAAAAAAAGCCTAGAGTTTAAATAATAAATAAATGAAATTATTCAAAAAGAAAAAAGAATGATTTTTTTTTTATAGATTTATGGAAAGGAATAATCCGATACTAAATAATTAATGTGTTTCATAGATATTGTCTAAATTAAAACAAAAAAAAAAAAACTTTTGTCGCGGCAAATTATTAAGTGGATCGACTATAAATGACCATATTTACATAATATTGCCACATTGAAAACGTTTTTATAAAGAATATTGAAATGCCATATAATTAATAATTTTCTAATTAATAAAGTTTATTCTGCTGCTCATGAATAAATGACATTTTTCCATTTTTTTTTTCTTCATACAATTTAAATTATTTTTCAAATTTAAATGTTATGATAAAAAAGTAAATTAATTTGATGCTTGAGAATGGTATTTAAAGAATCAATATTAGTTTACTGTTGATAAATAAAATATTTTCTCTTTTTCTCATTAATAAATTAAGTTAACGTATTATTTAACTATTAAGGATGTTTGCGTGTGAAATGTTTTTTTATGTAAGTACAGATTTATATATATGTTCTATTTAAGTAGAGAACCATTTATGTTTAAAACATCGCAAATTCTTATTAAGTATATTTTGTCAAGCATTGTTAGCCGAGAGGTCATCGCACCCGACTTGCAAGCAAGTAGTTGGTTGCAGATGGTTGTGGGTTCGCGTCCTGGCCGATGCTATGACATATGAAAAAAAAAAAAAAAGTATATTTTTAAACAAGAAAAACAAGTTTAATAATTTTTTACTATACAGAAGTTTCTAGCATGCAAATATTATCACTGGTTAGGCCAGCAAAAATCTGAAGAAGATATAAAAATATTACTTGAAATATTATTTATATTTTAACATGTACAGTATATTATTATTATCCGTTGAATGTATTTAAAAGTTTGATTTTTTTTTCTAAAATATTTAACAATTAAAATTAAATGATAGAAATCCAACATATAATTACAATTAAAATATCATCATTACAAACATTCAAATACACAATATTCTATGGTTTTGTTTGATCAATTTTTAATGTGGTTAAGTAATTTTTAAATATGTGCAACATTAGTAAATATATGAAAATATATACCAACCATACTGAATTCTATTTTCATTTTCTTTAAATTTTTGTTCATGTGTATACACTATTTCTAAATTCAAATGTACCATAGATGTATGCCCACACACATATATATTAAACTGTCTTTACATATATAGGTGTGCATTTCAAATATATATTATATAGTTTTCGATGGTACTCATGGTTTTAGATAATCCATAGATACAGTGATTTCATAGTACATCAATATTATTTCAATTTATTTTTAAATTATTGTATTTGAATTTAATATTTAGAATTTTTTATATTATTTATGTTTTTTTTCTTTATTTTTTTCAGTTATTAAAATTTACTTTATTTATTTTTTGAACATTTAGTATTAAAGCTTATAAATTTTCTTTCTTAATTATACTGTTTTTATGTCATATTTCATATTATCAATTTTTTATTTATATATATATTGCATAAATAAATCACTATTTATTGATTTTATTTTGTAGTAATTGTTGTTTTATATATTGCTCTTTTCACTTGTTGTCAGATATATAAGCCAAAGCAATATATACATGAATGTAATGTTTCATATAATGTTAATATAAAATTACTAAACATCACATGATCACCATCTCATACTAGCACATAATTGTTATTAAACAAGACAAAACTCTTCATACAGTAGTGCCACCCTGTGCCAACCAGAGTAATCAATGGATGGCAGAAGGCTTGTGCATAAAATCCAAGAGATCCTAAGATCTAGGTGCAGTGCTCTCAGATCCAAGGCTCCTCACTGGTGAAGGCTACAAGCCAGAAACTAGTCTGGGGATATTGGATGAGTAGGCACTAGATAGGGATTTTATGCACAAGCCTTCTGGCATCCATTGATTACTCTGGTTAGCACAGGGTGGCACTACTGTATGGAGAGTTTTGCCTTGTTTAATATAAAATTACAAGTACTCTTTTCTGTAGTTTTCAATAAAAGACGGCTAGGAAAAAAAAAATCAAAAAAAGGCAAATAAAAATAAAACTACCACGAATGTTTTTATTATATATTTAGTCAGTTTTAACTTGTACATTATATTCAGATGTGTTTATAAAACAAAACAAAAAAATGACAAAATCACTCACCAAATGGTGAACAAGACTAGTTAAATATAATGAGAATGAATATTTGAAATACAGGCACTCTTCACATACCTGGAGCCTAATTGTAAATATAGGGGATTTAAACTCAGACTTTCAATTACCCATCAACTATCCACATTACCACTGATACACATGACCACACACATGTAGAATAGATAAATAATCATCAATATAAGCATTTGGTGCTAAACCAGCACTCATCAGTTGGTCCAGATTATCATCTCCCACACACACACACATATATATATATATATATAATCAGTGTTCAGATTTATATTAAGATAGCAAATCTTCATACTTTAATAGTCTACTCCAACCTCCAACTCTTCAGCAATCCACACTACTGAAAATCTGACGATGAAATGCCTAAATCCCATGCTGATGCCAACATTATTGTCATGCTTATGTTGACCTCAAGTCACTCTTACCTCTCATGTATAGGATCTTATCTATTTAAATACATAGAAGAGGGATGGACAGGATGCAGGCTTAATGTGTAAATATTTGAAATGGATGCATTCTTCACATACCTGGAGCCTAATTGTAAATTAGCATGAAATACATATATTGGAGATTATTTATCTTTTCTACATGTATGTGGTCATGTTTATCAGTGGTATGGGATAGTGTGGATAGTTGATGGGATGCTTGAAAGCCTGGGTTCAAATCCCCTATAATTACAATTAGGCTACAGGTATGTGAAGAGTGCCTGTATTTCAAATATTTGTACATTAAGCGTGCATCCTGCCCACCCCTCTTCTATGTTTTTAAATGGATATGGTCATATACCTGAGGGGTCAAAATGACTTGAGATCAACATGAGCATGACAATAATATTGGCATCAGCATGGTATTTGGGCGTTTCATCATCAGATTTTCAGTGGTATGGATGGCGGAAGAGTTGGTGGTTGGAGTAGATTTGAAGCCTATCCCTTACAATATGATGATTTGCTATTTTAATATAAAACTGAACATTGATTATATATATGTGTGGGAGATGATAATCTGGACCAACTGATGAGTGCTGGTTTAGCACAAAATACGAATATTAGTGATTATTTATCTTTTCTACACATGTGTGGTCATGTGTATCAGTGGTATGAGATAGTGTGGATAGTGATGAGTACTTGAAAGTCTGAGTTCGATTCAAATCCCTGATATTTATAATGAGAATGAATAATACTCATATAAACAACCCAGATTTTCCTAAAACATATAAAAAGGGTAATACAATTCTACAGCCAAACAGTAAAAAATTCTACAACTTGTTTGAGAAATTTTCAAGCTTCATTCAAGTCTGAATTCACAATTCATGTGCATGACATGTGAATGGACAAATTATCACATAATGAAAGCTTTACTAGAGTGGTAAGCAGCGATTATTTATCATTTTTTAACATTATTCAATAGCTGTGAATAGCACTTGAGAGACTTTATTTACCCTATTTTGGACTTCTTAAATATGCAAACAACGAAGCTACATAATTAAATAGATTAAATTTGGATTCTATGGGGGGCATATAGTATTATTTTACTTTCTATAGTAAAATCCTTTACGATGTATAATCGTTTTTGGATTAAATTACAATGTGTCTGTGTACTTATTTTTTATTTATAAATGTGTAAGAAATAAATAATATATATATTTATTTTAAATATTTTTAAAATGTGACCCATTATATAAATTGAAAAATTTACTTGCCAAGTTATTGTCTGATCATTAATTATGAGCAGGAGATTTGACAAAGATTTATGTCTTTTTTTGCTTGGTAGTAAAAAAAAAATGTTGGTTTAGTGATTTTGGAAAATGCTCTCTATCTGCAAACATATACAACCAATGGAATTCTATTTACTCTCTATCTGACTGCATATATATTAATTTAAATTAAAGATGAAAAAGTCATTTAGATCAACTAAATTTTTAAGTCATAAAAGTCTAATATGAATATTGCAATTCTTTCTCTCTAAGGAATAATTTGTTAATAAATACTGAGGAAGAAATTACATTTATTATATATAAAGATATTCACAAGCCAGTAAAAGTATAGGCAATACATTTGTGCGCTATATAGCAATTTTACTAAAAAATAGAGGAATATATATATATTCATATAATATTTTTATTACTCATATTTTAAAATCTCAATTTATAACTAATATTTTTTAAATATCAAAATAAAGGAAAGGAGGGAGGCGATAATGATAATAATTTAGACTCTATATATGAATCATATGTATATTTTAAAATAGTATAATCAGCAATGCAAATACGACTTATGGATATTGGTTTGTTAATGTTCTATAATCCAAATAAATATTTAATTGTTAATCTTCTGACAGTCTGTTGTTTCATAATTAAAATAATGAAAAAAACTTTATGCATATACTTGTATAAAAAATATACAAGATTTAATTTTCTTAATAATAATGTAGGCACATCATTTATTTAAATCTATATTCTAAAACAAAAGTAAGATATACATTGTGAATGATGAAATTATCAATGGACACAGAATGTTATAATTTAATTTAACCATCAATCCACTTAGAGTATCCTAAGATACTAATCATTACAACATATATATTAAAAATATCTCAAGGACTCTCAAATGAATATGAAAAATTAAAAAAGACACTGGTTCTTTTAATAAAAAAGTTTGTAATAACCAATATATATATTATGACATCAGTGCGGGCACATTAATCAGAGTTGAACAATAACGTGCACGTGTGTGTTCCTACACATATGTATATACCATAAAAAAAAAAAAACGAAAGACTTAATAAACAATCAAAAATTCGTAGTTCCTAAATCGAAAAGCCTTACCTTGGAGTTATAAGTAAAATCTTATCAATTCTTATAGAAAATAGAATGGTGAGTTTACATCTAAAAAAAAAATTATGAATCAATAATATTTGAAAAATTAAAAATAAAATAATAAAAGTTGGCAACGGATTTTCTCCTTGTAACACAGAGTAGATAAAGAAAAGAAAGCCAACAGCTATTTATTTCTTCTGTTGAAGAATAAAATAATATAATATTGTAGACAAGTTTGTTTCCCTCCTGTTGTTGAAGAGAACAATGAAATATTTTTCTCTAGGGTCCAAAATGGTAGAATAGTTTGCATTATGGTAGGTGCTGGCTGCTAATAAAAAGATAGTTTACATTAAATGGCTAATGACAGAGATATTAGACAGTCTTGCATTCAGAGGTCAATTTTGTTCCGGCGTTGACTTACAGAGTCCAAACTGCAAGCTATATGAAAAAGCAGTGTAGAAGTAAGCCATATGAAGAAGAGATTTTGCAATAACACTAATTAAAATTACAATGCTTACATTGGAAGCTATAAGACTGTTTTATTATAATAATGTGTCTTTGGCAATGGAAGGCTATGCAATAAAAAATAAAAATCAATTGGTAGACCCTGTATATGTAGCCCAATCCGATAAATAACATCACAGTATGTGGAATTATATCACTACCAGTTCTAAGATAGCTGTAAAAGAAAGAAAATTGATTATGCAGCCAAACTGCAGAAGACTTATTGCTCTCCTACATGCAACATGCTATTCTAATTATAAATCATGTGTCCAGCAAATAAGGGCAAGAAAAGGGAAGTTATGAATACTACCAACCCTAATTACAGAAAAGAAAACCCATATCTAATAACCCATGATGTAGAACTTGTATTTGTTTTTTTTTTTTTACAGATAAGATATTCATTCTTTTAAAGATAGTCATTCATTTTATAAAAATTAAAAGACCATAATTACTATGATATGTAATGCTGTGTTAAAATATTACCGTTTACAAACATGGCGCTATAAAAAAAAAGATTTATTTACATTTAGATTTACATTAAACTAAAAAAATATTCATTCTTATAAAGCTATTCCTTTTTGTAAAAATTAATAGACCATAATTACTGCGATGTTATCCTTTATATTTACATTTGAATCATGAGTATAGACTTAAACTAAAAGTATATTAAATGTTACAATATGCTGCCGTTCATATAGACATTTGAAATCACTAGACATAAAAACTGAAATTATTTGTTGAGAATATATTAATTATTATGACTTTGATTCATATATACATTTGGAATTACTAGATGTAAAAACTGAAATGTATAAATTGCTTGTTGAAAAATATATTAATTATTATGTGTTTGATTTTATATTTACACTTTGAATCACTAGATGTAAAAACTGAAATTGTTTGTTGAGAATATATTAATTATTATGTGATTGGTTTTATATCTACATTTGGAATCACTATTATAAAGATACAATTAAATTAAGTATGTTTTGCTTTATTAATAAATTGTTAAATTATTTTTAATTAATCCATTTGTTTTAAATAAGTTGAAACACTATAACTTCAACCCATATGTGCTCGTTTATAAATTACCCACAACTCTGACAACATGCGAACTAATGAGGGATATGTTGGGGTGTCATGGTAATAATTTTGAATTGGTGATGATTGTTAACTCACAAGTATTCTAGGTAAATGTTCTATTTTGAGGATTTGGTACCTGGAGTTTCTCCAAATGGAACCCTAAACAAATAAATAATTTTAGAATATTTGTGATCATGAAATCATCATCATCATACCAATTGTTTAATATAATTGCATTGATTTAAACTAGGATTTACAAGATTAACATATATGTGTAGTGGGATATTCTTGCATTAATCATTAAATATGTGCTGGTAATCATTGAATATCTTATATACATATACTTTGTATATAAATAGCTTGGGTTTAAACCCAAACTACTGAGATAGTTACCATAATTACATTAGCAACAATGAGGGTTATTGATGCAATATATATTGTACCCTCACTTCCAGGAAATATGTAATAATGATAAATTGATCTAGCTCAAATAAACAACTATGTTTATCTAAAATGTATCTAAATCAACGATAACTATATTTTTTAATAATATCAAATTATCCAATTAGCTTAATTAATAAATAATAATATAATTCTGTTTTATAAAATTAAATAAATGACTATCTAATCAAATCATGAGACTATGAAGTGAGTTTACAAGTGGCAGAGCGAATACATTAAGCTAATCTCCCACTGGATATCACCTTAATGGCATAAGAATACTATCCCTACTCCTATTACTTAAATACTACATTTATAGTACTCTTACGTCTTTATTCAAAATTAATTAAGTAAATGACTCTTAATAAATTAATCTGACTAGCTTTATAAAATTGATTTAGCTCAAAATATCTCAGGTTCTTTTAAAATAATTTCAAAATTAATTATAACTTTTGTAATCAAGTATGATAAGGGATTTAATATCATGCCTAACTACAATTCAATAATACTAATAATAATAAAATAGTAATATTAATCTTTAATTCACTCTCCTATGTTTCTACTTATAATGTTGTTCTTGTATATCACATAATAATAATATAATATAATTTTCTATTATCCATATGGCATCTTAAGTAAACATGTATGATATGATAGTATAATATGAGAATATGTGGCAATCATTACTAATATAATTTAATGTAAATCTTTGGTAATTCTTCCATGACCATCAGAATATTACAATAAATGAAACTTCTTAAATAAAACATATCAATAAAAATATTATAACTCATAAATAACAATTTTATTTATGATGTGCAAATATTATTTCTTCATTATAATTATCTGTGATTATGTAATTGTGATGTGAAGAAATTGAGTCAACACCAAGACTTATAAAACAAGTTTAACAATTTTATTAACAAACTTAACAATAAAATTATTTACATTATTTACATTCTGATAGAATTCTATTTAGTCATATTCAGGTACTTTTCTAATACAAATCAAATGATCTAAAGTATAAGATACAGAACATTTTCTGAAATGAGCTCTTATTTTCAAAATATTATTATATAATATTTTTATTACAATTATTAGATTTTATTAATTCATAGATTTTAAAAAAAAACAACATACAGGTAATACTTTTACTATGAACTTATTCTTGTTATTTAGTTTTAAAAATCATTTATTACTTTGTATAATCATTTTTCAATAAACAGTTATGTGAACTACCTTGATTCATAGCATATCATCAAACTAAGCTACTTACTAATTATCACTTTAAACTTCAAATATAATGCATGTATTATTGTGTTGTCATAAAATTACTTTTATAAGACTTATGATTATTTGCATTCATTAAACACGATTCAATCTATTACTTTTACTTGTAAATAAAAATATGCATTAAAAATATGTCTTTGAAAATTCTTAATAATTAAATAATATTATTATAAATCCCTTTTAATTACTAATTATTTATTTTATAAAAAAATAAAAAATAAATATCATTTTTTAAATATAAGAAGTTTTATGATTCTTTATTAACAAGTTATCATCTTGTATTCTTTACTTTCAATCATCTTTACTTTGAACAATATAACCCATCTTATCTTCTTTAAAAACAATTCTGTACTTCTAAACTTATTTATTATTCCCAATTTTAAAACAACCATCCTTTACGATGTAACCCAATAAATTTCAATAACACATAAACTAGTAGGCATCTGGGATACACTATAACTTCAACTTAATAACACCTTTATCAAATGATTATCATGGTTACAGTGTACAAGCAATGAGGTATGACTTATTTGTCTAATAACCCCTACTACCAAATATAATGACCAGGCTATTTATTCAGCACTATGGCACATTAAACTTTAACACATAGAAAATAAACACTGCCATGAATATATACAAGTTATAGGGCTATGTTATCTATACTTGCATAATCATCAATATAGTATATTCTTGTTCCCATATAAATAAACCCTACATACAATATTATCTTGATCTTATGTAACCTAATATTAAGATATTATTATCAACGATCTATCACCTTACATCGCTACATTCATTTCCAAATTTTTATAATAACAAATAAATTCATTTTTAAAATAACAATCTAACTAACTAATAAGACAAGATTATTTCATTCTTTAATAGTTCTCAAACTTAAGCATAAATAATTAGAATCAATGTCATATTTTTAATACTTTAAATAACTCAACTAAAACATTCAGTTCAGTTATAATAGAATCATATACTTATATTTCCTTTATTTTTAAATATCTTTACGATATCAATAAAATTATGCATATTCTTAAAGTAACTAAACAAATGATAGATTACGTGTAGGTATCGTGTTTCATATATGCATCCATACATCCACACAAAATAATAAAATACATTATAAAACTATTAATAATTTACATTATTACCATAAGTAATTTTTATTGGCAATTACTTAGCCGATGTATTCTGGATCACAATCTAAATAAAACATTTTATTATCGTTTATTCCACATTATCACACTTTAAAATATATTAAGTTTTTTTTTTTTTTTAAATTATTAAAGAGTTTTTTTCTTTACAATAAAATTTAATTACTAAGTAAATAATTTAATGTTCTCTGTTCCTACACTATCACTATACTATGAATAAATATTATTAGAAATTTGTTAGTAAAATAAAAAAATATTTGAAATTATAGTTACAATAACTTTATTAACATTCCCCGCAATGACATGTTCTCTTCTCGATCATAAGTTCACTACAGGAAGTGTCTTTTTTTCTCCTGGTAAAAGTTTAATAATTATACTTTTGACGCTAATAACAACACATGCTCCATTCTCAACGTTACAACATATAATCCAAAATGACGGTTCAAGTTAAATAAGGTACATTTACTTTTATTCAATAAAACTTAAATTGATATAATTAATATTTTTCTTTTCTCCAAATTTTTACGATACTTAAGTATTCAGTGCTAGGTAAATATCTTATTTAAATACTTTTAATATTCTTCGTCAAGATAATTTTTCAAATTTTTGTAACTTTTCCATCTTTACTGAGGTTTAATATCTTCTGATACACAATAAACTTTCCCATAATTCGCGAATAACTTAAATTATTTCCACAAATAAATTCAGAAAACTTTTTGTATGTCCAGCATGCCTTAATTACTAACTTGGAATATTTTTAGAATATGATATAAGTCATACTTGCTAATGATCTTAATTTTATATTTTCTAGAAAGATTTCTGTTTTAAAATATTTTTAATATTTCTTCAAAAAGAAATATCTCAGCATTCCAAAATAATTATTTGGTAAAATTTAAAAGTTTTTTTTTTTCCTTTCAAAAACATTTTCCCATCGTATTTTAAATGTTCTTTTTTTCATAAAAATGTTTTATCTCATTCTATTTTCCATTTTTGATGAAATTTTTTATGTTTTTTCCCATAAAGTTCTTTCTATAAAATTCAGTCATAAATTAACACGACTTATCAGAAAAGGCAAAATTATATACTTTATACAATAATAACACTTAAATTTTCCCATCAATCCTTTTATCTTTAGTGATGATTTTCCCATGTTTAAGTAAGTTGATGACACATTGGATAGAGTAGATCAGTAAGTAGGAAATATTTATTTTTTTAGCCTTGCACATCTATACTACGACCTTATAATAATAGATTACTGTACTTTTAGAATTTTAAAAATAATAAAATTGACTATTATAATATACTTAATTACTTTACCAAAGTTGTAGAAATACTGACGATGGTAAACAGTATATCGGTATAATGATAACAGTAATAGATAATAGTGACCTTGGAATTTCTGCACAGCTCTTTTATAGTTGTCCAAAATACATGTTTTCATTGGTCAATTTCAACAATGCTTGCTTTACCATCCCGGGATAGAACGCCAGATTAAATTTAAAACTAATAATAATTTATTAAATATTTATTTTTATTATATTATTCAATTCTTAATTAATTTTCACATTTTATTTACACTCACTAAGTACTTCAAAATAACTTTTAAAAATCATATTTTAATATTTATTATCATTTCCACCTTTATTTTAAACATAACGTATTTATTTTCAACACAAAACATAAATTTAATTTCATCTATTATATTTATTTTTAAAAAGCCTAATCTAATATTTATAACAGATGACATCATTTTATTTTCAACACAGGTGTGAATATTCCACATCACGTGATTTATAAAACAATGAGACGCTAATAATTTAAAGAAAACTAAAATAAATATTTTAATTTATAAAATATTACATAAATCAATATTATAGCACAATTTAAAAAAAAAAAATTAATATTATAAGATCAAAATATACTTTTTGCCCTACATTATTATTTTTAAATAAAGGATTTTAAAATATAACTATTAAACACAATTATTATTATTAAATAATCTACTCATTTAACTTTAACATATTACTTTTAAAATTTACCTTAATAATTTATCTATAAGACTTATTAAATCAATATTTATTCTGGCCAGTTCTCCCAATCATACAATCTTATAATGATTTTTAGCTAACTACTTTCTTACAAATACCAACACAATATTATACATCAATTATTTTACTTGCCTTAACTAAATTATTCAAAGATCATCAACACATAATGTACATCATCCCCTTACTTAACTTTAAAATTTTCCAATACATTGGTAGAAATAATCCATTCTAATGTAAACAAAAGGGTACAATATATATATTATAATAGAAAAAAAGTCTTATTCAGGTTCCACCTGGATCGCCAAATGTATGGTAATAACAAACTGCCTAAAATATTGGACACCAAATGTAATAGTATTTGAATTAGTAATACTTTGGATGCTAAACGTAATGGCAATTAAATAAATAAAAAAGGAGAATACTTATCTAATGTTCAGACTAATTAATATAATAATACATGAATACACCTGGGTCTCATTTTATGTGGTAGATGGGTTCCACAGAAAACCCGCATTAAAAAAATCGCACAAAAATAGACTTAATTTACCTTGCAAAATGGGGGATAGGGTCTATAATTTTCAGAATTTGCATAAAAGCAAAGCAACAAAGAAAAATTACTTTAAAATTCGCAATAAAAAAATAAGCAAATAAAGTATGACTAATAAAAAATTTCAAATACTTGAAAAAAATTAATACAAGACAAACTTTTTTATTAACTACAGTGTTTAATTTTACATTTTTCATCCATATTTTAATCACTACCACTGGCGTTCGTTTGTAAACTGGAAAGAAATAAGATTTGATGTGATGTGATATATTGTAGCTTCTCATTAAACAAAGTCAAGAATCTCTCAACAATTATGCCCAGAGAAATCTGTTAGCCACTTTATTTTTATTCGTGATGTGATGTACAACTAGCGCCATTTTCAGTCTTATGCTGTGTTAATGGTTTTTTGTTTCTATATTAAAAATATGAGATCGAAATCAAAACAAAAAGATTATACATTATCATTAGAAAGATTATTTTCAGTTTATAAAATCTTAGTTTTTTATTTTAAAAATCTAAAAGATTATTTATCTCTGTTATATATAACAAAATATACGTTTTAAAAGTTTAATTTTTTTTCCATATGACATATGTAAAAAAAGTTTAATTTTTTTGAATATTTATTGTGATATTTTTATATGTAAGTATAAATCAATTATTATTATTTACTCATTAGTATAAATAGGTTATTTACATAGAAGCTAAAAATCTAAATACTGCTTCAGGCCATATTCACGTTAGCTGCTAATATAACATTACATTTTTGAAAAAAAAAAAAAGATTTCAAGTGAAAATAAGTTATTAATAATTTAAATTTCTTGATATCTAATAAATATAGTGAAATATAAAAGATATTAAGAAGAAACATGAATCGCATAACTTAAAAATCGCATTAAAATAATCCACATAAAACAAGACCCAGGTGTATATGTTAAATACCAATTTTAGTTTTTAAAATGTTTGTTTGTTTTCTTTATATATATATATATATATATATATATATATATATATATATATTAAAAGCAATAGATATTAAGTTTAAGTATTTACCAATTATCCCTATGACAATGTATATTTAATATACATTAATGACATAATACTGTATGTAACTAAATTAATAATGAAACATACTTAGTCAGTTTTTTAATATATATCTTAAAGTATTCATTTCGAAGTGTTTATGCAAATACAAAATAGATAAAAGAATACCTAATTCTTGAAATAATTTAATATATCCAGCACATAGTTCTTCTTTTCAAAATAGTTCATATATATCTAATATAAAAATAAAACAAACTAGCTCCTTTTTAAAACTTGATTTTTTATGACTATAATCATGAAAAAGAAATCCAACATTTCGACTATTTTTTATAGTCTTTTTCAAGGCACACTAAAGTAAAATATATATACAATAAATATCACATATTCCAAAAAAAAAAAAAAAATTAAATGAATTAAAAATTATAAAATATATTCATAACCAAAATTTTCTTTTTTTTTTTTTTACCTTATCTCACTCCCCTTTCCTATTACAATCACAACTTAAACACAACTAATTTTTTTTAAATATATATATATCATTTAAAAACTTTTAATTAAAAACCTATTATTTTCTTTTATCTTTTTCTATTAACATCCTATTTAATTCTGGTTTTTTTCATTTATGTATACACCCTCTTTTATTATCCTTTCATTATATGACTTAATACATTCCAAAGGTTTTATTTCAAAATCCCCATGCTTAAATTTATTCTTATGAATGTAAATAGCAGAATTTTTATCACCTAAGTGCTGAATTAATCTAGTTTTTAATTTATTTTTACTAGTCCCAATATATGTCATTTCTACATTCTTTCTAAAACAATTCAAACATTTTATCAAATAAACTGAATTCATAATGTCTAATCTATTATAATCCCCATTATTATTAATTAAAAAATTTAAATTTTCTTTCTTTTTATAAACTGGACAAATTGAAACATTGTATTTCCTATTAATCATTTTAACTAATTTCTTAACTTTAATAAATAAATCTTTAGATATATTAAAACCAACATAAATAATATTTTCTCTATTCCTATTCCTATCTAATCCTATTATATTCCTTATTTTATTTATATTTTTATTAGAAAACAAATTTTCAACTACACCCCTAGGATAATCATTCATAAAACATTCATTCCTAATAATATCAACCTCATTCTCAAACAAATTACTATTTGAACATAACTTAATTGCCCTAATAATTTTATTATTAACAATATTAATTTTACTATGATTATCAATATCTGAAAACCAATTATTTGATAATCCAAAAAATGTTTTTTTTTTTAAACACAGATGTTTCTATAATAACACTACCATTCCTATTAATTTTTTTTAAAATTCTAACATCCATATATTCAATAACATTAATATATTCTTTTTCCATAGTGAATTTTAAAAAAAATTGATAGGAATGGTAGTGTTATTATAGAAACATCTGTGTTTAAAAAAAAAAACATTTTTTGGATTATCAAATAATTGGTTTTCAGATATTGATAATCATAGTAAAATTAATATTGTTAATAATAAAATTATTAGGGCAATTAAGTTATGTTCAAATAGTAATTTGTTTGAGAATGAGGTTGATATTATTAGGAATGAATGTTTTATAAATGATTATCCTAGGGGTATAGTCGAACATTTGTTTTCTAATAAAAATATAAATAAAATAAGGAATAGAATGGGATTGAATAGGAATAGAGAAAAGATTATTTATGTTGGTTTTAATATCAATTTGTCCAGTTTATAAAAAGAAAGCAAATTTAAATTTTTTAATTAATAATAATGGGGATTATAATAGGTTAGACATTATGAATTCAGTTTATTTGATAAAATGTTTGAATTGTTTTAGAAAGAATGTAGAAATGACATATATTGGGACTAGTAAAAATAAATTAAAAACTAGATTAAAACAGCATTTAGGTGATAAAAATTCTGCTATTTACATTCATAAGAATAAATTTAAGCATGGGGATTTTGAAATAAAACCTTTGGAATGTATTAAGTCATATAATGAAAGGATAATAAAAGAGGGTGAATACATAAATGAAATAAAACCAGACTTAAATAGGATGTTAATAGAAAAAGGTAGAAGAAAATCATAGGTTTTTAATTAAAAGTTTTTAAATGATATATATAGATTTTTACAAAGAAATTAGTTGTGTTTAAGTTGTGATTGTAATAGGACAGGGGAGTGAGATAAGGTAAAAAAAAGAAAATGTTGGTTATCAATATATTTTGTAATTTTTAATTCAATTAATTTTTTTTGGAATATGTGATATTTATTGTATATATATTTTATTTTAGTGTGCCTTGAAAAAGACTATAAAAAATAGTTGAAACGTTGGATTTCTTTTTCATGATTATAGTCATAAAAAATCAAGTTTTAAAAAGGAGCTAGTTTGTTTTATTTCTAATTCTTGAACAAATAGCTTAACAAGGAATATTTCATTTGCTCATTATAATACCTATATAATTTTTTTAAATTTTATTTGTTATGTTTATTATATTAATAAATTTTATTTTTATTAATTAAAATTAGATTTTGTGATTATTTATAGTCAACTTATTACTCTAGAATATAAATTTCAAGAGTGTCTATTATTTTATTTTATATATTAAAATATTTGCTAGCCAAAATATTAACACTTTACATATTTTAATAATTTATTACAGTATCTTGAACATTTCATCAGTTACATTTTATTATTACATTGAATAAACTGTTAGTCAAGGTTAAACTAATGTTTTGTTAATCACTATTTGATTAAACTAATATAAATATTATTTTTTTTTATTCTGTTACAATATATATTATTTAAAATAGATTTCTATTTTAATTATCTTAGCTTTAGATGCTTTCTGCCTTCTTGAAATATTTGATGTGAAAAAAAAAGTGGATTTCTCAGTCAAATTTAACAATTGGATCCACACAGTTTTTCTATGACAAATCTGTTGCCAATACTTCTGACTCAAATGAACTTTTAGTAAGTGTGTTTGTATTTTGGTATTTATTTCACTTATTTATAGTGATAATCTTTTTCTTAGCCATTTTTGTTTTTTAATCATATTATAGAAAGTCAGACAGCAAAAGTTATGGACTAAAAGATATTTTTCATCTCACACTGTTGTAAGGCCATTTTCTTTTGTTTCAAATTCACAAGTAAATGCTTTTTCAATTCATTCAAAATCTCAATTATATATCCATGTAATAATAAATGCTGACATTGCAGAAATAACCAGTAAGTTGGATTTATCTGCCTATTTCTTTTATATAAAAGGGGGAATAGACATACATGCCGTATATGATAACAATTATCACCCTACAAAAAATATATATTTAATAAATTAAGAAATTTCTCCAAATTTATAAGGGCATATCTTATATCTTAATCCATTGTGTTGCAATCTTATGCCACAATTATCCACCAGACCATCCTCTATCATTGTATATGTATTTTGTAAACAACTTTTACTCAATGCTTTTAAATTCGAAAAAAAGTGATTAAAATAAAAGCACTTTCTTAATTATTAAAATGTATTTCACCGCAGTGCAGTAATTGCTGTCCCAGAAGTGTTATGTATTACACGTACGTATATACATATTTTCATTTTCAAATACCTTTAAAAAAAATACTATTTAATAACTTACTTTCCTCTTTGTAGATAGGAGGTACTTAATGAATAGTGATCCTGTAAAGCTCCATATAAAAATAACAACTGTCAATATTTCTGTTCATGTAAATTTATTCTTACATAGATAAAACAGAAACATTTTATTCGAATATATTAATTTACTTAATTTGCATTCTTTTAGAATTTTGGAGTGTTTTCCAAAGATAAGAACACAATTCAATAAAAAACAAAACAAAGGAAAAAAAAGCTTTAATAAAAGTAAATAAAAGATTTTGAAAGATAATAAAGAAAAGAAAATAACTTGGGATTATAGCAATATAATAGAATTTGTACTTTTTTCTTCTACTTCATTATTGCACTGTAAGTATTATTTTTTAGAAAATAGAAAAGCCAGTGAAAATAGTTATTTATATATATTTAAATAATTTTTATTTATGTATATTTTAAAATAAAACAGTATAATGTATATAAAGTCCAACTAAACAATATACACACACAAAAACAATAATCAATCTATATACACACAAAAAAAGCTATACAATATATATAAATCTCGGGGGGAAAAAATCAATATTTTCTGCTATAGACACGCTTTCCACTATCCAATAAAACGCCAGTATGTAGTATATAAATATATTTTGCTTTTGTATCTTGCATTGTGAATTTTACTTATATCAGTCAAAAAAAGTTGATTAACATGTAGATACAATACCGTTAATTTTGCGATCTTGTTTCCAAAATATTGCTATATTAGAAATTTTTCAGGATTAAAAACAATTTATAATACATTTTTTTCATTTTACAACTTATGTTTTTAAAGTACTCACATGTTTCTGGACATTTGAACAATTATTAAAATTAATATAATTCACAATACAACAACCAATAGAATATCCACAATTGCAGTGAAGGAAATATCTATAGATAAAAGATGGACTCCTATAGGGTTGTCTTGTCAACATATTATGGATATTCTATTGGTTTATTAAGCTTTGGATGTGCTTTGATTTATATTTGTTTAAAAGTAATAGGTATATATAAAAACTCATCAGTTTTCTTTATTCTTTTTAATTTAATCAATATTTAATTGTTTAAAAACGATTAATTGCAAAATGAAGTTACAAGCTAATATATAAATGCCATCTTTCAAATCTGTATTTTTTTTAATACTTTATTTGAGGTAATAGTTAAACATTTTAATTTTAATGTTAAAATCTTTAAATGAGAGTTGGTTTGTTAGAAATGTAAGTTTACAAATGAAAAAAAATTCTAAAAAATCATATTTAAAGTTCTCAAATATATATATAAATGAAATAAATAAGAAGAACAATCACTTTACATTAATTGGTTATTATTTTGATGTTTATTATTAATTGGTTCTTTGTCATAACACTATTGTAAAAAAAAAAAATAAAATATTGTTGAATAATTTTTAACCTGATTGAATTATTATAAAGTCATAACAAATTTATGAAATGCTTTTCCAAAATTGAGAACTGCATTTATATTTATTAAATTACCACAAAAATTCAGAACCATTGCTGTTTGACAAGGTCATGACCATAATAATTGCTGTTTCTGGTTTAATGTTACAAGTTTTTTAATTTGTATTTCTTAAAAATGAAACAAATTTAAATGTAAACAGAAAAATATTTCATTTTTAATAATTATAATGAAAATGTTTTGTAAAAATAATATTACAAACTATGCATTTCTTCCCCTTTTTTTGTTGAAAAGAATAAAACAGGAAATTTTAATATCAATCTTCAAAACATCAACCAGTGATCTCTAATGTTTTGCAGATTTATTCACTCTGTAAACTACTATGTGAACTACAGGACATCATATTTTTTTATAATTAATACATCAATAATTAAGTTAATCCAATAGAGGTAAAGAAGGCTAAAAACAATTTAAAGATGTAGCCGCAGTGCCATCACAATACTTTATAATAGACTGATTATAATAATTGTTTGGTTAAAAAGTTTTCATTTTACTTAATAGTATATAAAAAGATTAAATATTTTCCTTTTCTAGCAGAGAAAAAAAAACTGATTAAGAAATATAAGTACATTCAATTAACTGTATTAATTTATACAAACTTACTTGAATGTTTTTCTGATGATTTTTTTTTTTTTATGTATTCAAATGGAATTAAAATATTACTAAAATAAATTATAACTATAGTGTCATAAAAATTTTAAATATTCCCTTGTAATTTTCTCTAGATTATAGTTGGTGCCCAACTATGAGAAACTGAACTGATACATAAAATAAAATTAATAATCATCTAATAAATGTTTATGATAAGAGTTTGGATCTTTTTTGTATTTTCAGTGGCTTTATTAGCTACTTCTGCTGTTAACTTTTTTCTTAATATTTACAAATGTCATCAGATATATGATAGTGTTGAATACAGTCAACTGTGTCAACAGAAAAATGCCATTTCAAACTGCACAGAAGAAAATAATGTTGAAAATTTTAAAATGTCATTTATATCATTGCAGAAATAAATGTTAACTTCATGACACCAAAAAATAATCCTCTCAATGTCAAAATCATTTATCTGTAAAAAAGCATATACTTTATACAATAATGTAATAAAATCATTCAACTCTTGAAACATACACACCTGACTGATCCCTTTTGTAGATTAACAATGATCTAAAAATCTTCCTAATTAAATTAATTAATTAATTTGTACTATTAATCTAAACAAACTATTTAATAAACTTCTTTCTTAATTATAATTCAACATTTTATAAAACAAGCTTACTGCTCTTTTTAAAATGCTGGTTAGCCAGTGTATTTTTAAATATAATATAACTCTTACCACTCATAATTAAATATTTTTTCGAAATATTTACATTAATTTTTATGATACACAAACCACTTTAAGATGTATAATATCGATTCATATATATAACTTAAGATTCTCTGCATCTTCAAGCAGTCAGAAAACTCAATGCAATGAACCTTAATACTTCCAACATTAACTTAATTTTTATCAAAACAAATATTTAAAATCCAAAAATAGATTTCTCTAATTAATTCCATTTTAATAAAACTTGTTTCATTACTAAACCCTATGCTATATTTACAGTCTCCATTTAGTTTCTCCATTGTCTCCACTAGTGGGAATTGAAGTCAAATCTTAATGTTTTCAATTTTATTTTCATTCTTTATTATATTTTGACAAATTTCATTAAATATGTACATAACAAATGGAAATATACAAATATATTTGAATGTAGGCTTAAGAAAAGTTTATTCTAAGGTTAATTTCCTGAGTAAGACATGCTGAGCATGCTTAGGTCAGTAAAGCTGGAGTCATAGTACTCATGAACTCCAGAAAATGTAGAATTTAATTAAAAGGATTGTGTAAATTGCTGATTTAAATATTCCATTTTTTAGCTAAGTATATACATTTTTTTTTTGTTGATTGTGTGGGAATTGTTGAAAATGAACTACACCTTCATGATCTTTTGCTTTCTATTATCATGTTAGATAAATAGAAATTTAACCTTTATTGTGTCAAAGATGAGACCAGAATCCTGTTCAGACTCTATAAAAATGATTTAAACTCAGAAATTTTTATTCTCTATATTAACAGTTATGTTGTGCAACTCTTGTAGTGATATTTGCCTGAGATTCCCCATAATATACCTATACACAAAAAGCATTGCTGCAGCAAATTTTATATCCTACTGAGGGGGGGGGGTGATCTTGAAATATATTGTCCTTTCTGTCAATTAATAGTCTGTTGAGATTAGAGTGGATTCTTAAGCTGATATTGACATGTTAGCACATATCTGTAAATATTTTTTGTGAAAGCCTTGTAATAAAAGGCAGACTTAACCAAGGTTTACTGTCAGCTTCTTGTAAAAGGTGGCTCTCATTTTTTAAACAAAATTTCTTAACAGTATTAGTTACTGCAATACAATTGTAGACTATTTTATAACACAAAGAATAAGTTATCTCAAGATCAAACCTGCCAACTAATGTATACAATCAGATGCAACAATTCATCTTGTAAATCAGTGTACTATGGGAAGTCTCATGCAAATATCACTATGAGAGTTGCACACATAAGTATTTATATAGGCATGCAAGAAATGATTCCAAGTTTAAATCAGTTTTTCTAAAGCACAAGCAGAAGTCTGAAAACATCTTTGACCCAATAAAGGTCAACATGGTACATATAGAATCAGATGATAGAAAACAAAAGGCCATGGGCTGGTCCATGCAATCAACAAAAAATAAAACAATGTGCAGTTATTTAAAAAGTGAAATATTTAAATGAGCAATTTACATAATTTGTATTCCAATTAAATTTCACAATGCTTCCTGCAGTTCATGAGTGCTATGATTCTGGTTTTACCAGACAAAAGTACACTCATGTCTTAGGAAATGATCATAATGTAATGGGCCAGTCATTGTCATAAGAAAGAGGGAATGCATCTAACTATGACCAGACTTGAGGTCTTTGGATAGGAAGCTGGTGATGGCATAATTAAATGCTTAGATTATGATCACATCTACTTCAATGGGCCAGATAAATGTTTATTCATTAAATCTAGATATAATTTTAACTAGTTTGTCCACATCTCACTCCCCTTTCTGGCTCATTATGCCTCAGTATTCAAACTCAGGAAGAATTCACACTCTCTCTTCAGTGATAGACTTACTCAGGATAACAACTACTGTGCCTCTATATAAGTGAGGAGCACTCTACCAGAATATTTCTAATATCAATATATACATAAGGAGAGATGTTTGGATATAAATGTTTAGCATATATTTTTAGTGGTGTGAATGCATAATGATGATGACAAGGCAGAGACCAAATTGATTGAAGTAACTTAAAAAGGTCTATTAAATAACAAATCTAATTTAACAATATTAACATATATAATTGCAGGAGTCAAGGATGACTTTCTATCACCTTAAGAGTTAAATATAATGGATACCCTAATCCCAAATCCCATGATAGAAGGCTATACTCTGGCAATCTTTATTTACAAAGTATAAAATAATAATAAAAATATTTCAAAAGATCGTGAATCTGATTTACTAATTAATTTATTTACAGTCACATTATAAAATAACACTTGTTGTCTGATTACGATGATTATGATCATCCTTCTTGGAGAAGAGGACTCCCCTATACATATGTGTAATTTTTTAATGTTAATAGGAAAGATCAACCATTCAAGAAAGTCAGTCAAATACACAGAAAAACAAATATATAACAAATATTAGTAAAACATTTAATGAATAAAGAAAACTCTGTTGTGTCATTATGGGATGCTCTTAATGTGGAACATCATCAAAATGTTACCTCATTCCACATTCAGGCTGGTGATGCCAAGCTACTGAAGGGGTATGTAGCCCTAAATTTTATTTAATACCATAAAACATTTACTTAATCTAACTGTTCCCCCGATTACACTTAAAATAAACTCTCCCATTTTCTGAAGCACAAGCTTTCAAATGTGAAAATGAAAAAAAAAAAAAGACAAACAACAAATTAAAAAAGAAAAAATAGAAATTAATTGAATTAATAAAATAAATTCCAGACTCTGGCAAGTACTGTCCATTATGTTTGAAGTCTCTTACTCCTGGTGGTAGTTCTCCTTGGGCAGTGTACTGTCTGTAGGTTTAGTTGACACATAGTTATTCTGGGATTGTAGATCATCAGCACTGTCTGGTTGTTTCCTTGGAGAAAGATGCAGAAGTTCCACTGATGATCATCATTATCAATCAGTGTTTAATAGGATAGGCATCTCGCTTGTCATAACACTTCTATGGGCATGAAGAGCTGGCTTTTGGCCTCCTATGGCAGTTCTTTTAGCCAGGCCACATTGCAATACCCTCATTAATATATGTAATTTTCATAGGGTTGTTTCTTTGCATAGGGAAATGGTGTAATAAAAAAAGATCTATTCTTGATGGTTGCTAGCTGTTGTTTATTTCTTTTCACATGATGATTTTATTCAAACTTGGAGTTCTTTTTACAATTAGTTTAAACCATTCGGTTTGTTTTTATAACATAAGCATATTTATTTTCAATTTATATTGGTGGATGAAACAAATTCCTTTTTAATCTTGTGTGACTGAAATTCGTTCTAGAATCAAACATATACATCCATTTTGCTTAGTTGATGTTGACTTTCTCATGAAATCTTTTCAATTCCAAGACGAAAGTGGTATCTATGTTTTTGTTTCAGTTGTGTTAGGACTGCATGATAGCTTTCATTTCCTGTGCTTGCAGTATTTGTTTATTGTTGCATGATGTAAATCAATGTAATATTATTAAAATAAATATTTATTCAAATTATCTTTTTGTTTTCAAGCCTGTTTGCTTAGCAATATGCTTGACATTAGGTCATCGTCTTTATGTTTTATCTTTGTTCATATCATAATGTTGGTTAGTTAAGGACACTTATGGTCATATTATGTATATATGTGAGTGTATTTATTTTTTTACTGTCTAATCTAAACATTTATTTTTCTTTTTTAAAAAAACAAAAATAATTTGCTTATTGTGATGTTTTATGTAAATATATATGTGTTTGACGAAGGATAACTCTTATTTGATAATTACTTGGTTAGGCCTAGCATGGTGTAGATTAGTGCAGATGGGTTGTTGGTTGTAAGTCACCCTTACAACAAAATAATCCTTTCTTAAGCCTACATTCAAAATGTTTTTATACTACTATTACAATTAGCATAAGGAAGGATAAAAAACTGTTTCAAAATAAATAACAAATGAATTTAATTCTTAAAAGTTTCAGTTCAATTTTGCATACATGAAAAGAAATACTACTCTTTAAGAACAAAGACATGTAATTCTATGGGCATTTCTAGGTTATCATTGTAATAATTTGAAAAATAAGCAATTATTTGACATTAGATTATAAAACCTAAATGAATTTAAGTTTAGATACCAAAACTAATAAAATATCATGTAAAAGTTCACCTTTTTGTCAAAAAGCTAATGAAATATCATCTAAAATTTCAAATTTTATTTATAACTTTTCAAATATATAAAAAGAATTCTCCAGAAGTAAAACAAAAATGACATTTCTAACTAATGACAAATGGTAGCATTACATGACTGATAACTCTTTATTTACAATCTTGTGTAGAGCTATTTTCAAAGAAATTCTATTTCAAATCACATTATTCCTCAAAATTAAAAATATATTACAGCAATATTTTGTAATAACAGTAATAAATGTGTAAAGAAAATAAGTGAAACATATTTGTTTTACTTTCAAATCAAAATAAATGATTGAAACAAAGAAATCAAATGCTCAAGGTAATTTAGCTATACACTATTTATTTTCATTTATGATATTGTAAGAATTTGCCACTCTCACCCTCCACATACACAGTTATAAAAATATTTTGGATATATTGAAAATTTCCCCTATAATTATATTGTAATAAGTTTATTATATTCTTTGTATGTGTATATACAAATATATGTATAAATGTATGTACTGTATGTGTTATAAATATACATATTTTTAAAAAAATGATGACTAAAAAATTCTCACCCAGTTTGATAAGTCCTTCGTTCAAAAATAGTTTTTCAGCTAATAAATTCCAATGGTCTTGGGACAACTTTTCACCCAAGGTTAGCATATCAATAATGTAAACTTTATCTTTTAAACCTAACTGCAAAATTGAAATTCTGTAAGTAAAAACAAAAATAATTTTAGCTACATATATTTGTAGAAGGAAAAAAAATCAATTCAAAGATGTCATGAATTGTTTATTTAAAGTAAACTATCTGCTCAATATGTGTTGCATCATCCATTATTAAACCTAATTTTTAAAGATCCTTTTCATTCTACATTATTAAATTTGAGAACAAAAATAATAAATAATTATTTAATAATAGAAAGGATTAAAAGTCAAAAAATAACATTATCACAAAAACATACAGATAAATCATAGTATACTATAACACCTTACTATAAAAACAGGTGAGACTAGACCCTTGACATTACAAGACCTTTTTTCATTCATGAACATACATTTAATGATAAATCAGCAATAGCACTTCACCATATACTTGGATTAAAAACCAAACCCTGATAGCAATTAGGATTTTTTAATTTACAAATACATAGTTAATGATAATAACATATCAATATTTATTCTATATCTCTAAAATAATAAGTGAAACAGTAGTAACAAATGATGTAGTCCACTAAAAATCCTGACAAACAATAAGTTATTGTTAATATAGTATTCTGAAAAAAATATTAATAATTACTTATTTAACAATAAACTTGCTCTGGTGCAATTAAATATATCTTATAGGAAAAAAAAGTTGCAGTTTATGAAATAGTTAGGAACTTATTTAACAGTGGAAAAATAAAATTTGAATCTTTCTTCATAGACAAATATTACTTTACTATGAACATTTTAGGCAACTCTTTTGTAAGAATTAAGTGTGGGTAATAAAACTTAATAAAAGAACAAAATATAACATGAGCATGTTAAAAATATATGCTAAATAATAATAATAATAAAAGAATAAAATCATAATCAGTGGTTTTTTTTTGTCTTTGCAAAAAACAAAAAAAATGAATGACAGAATTTAGCCAGTGCCAAAGGCATAGGGGGCAGAGCCCCCTAGTTTTTAAATAAGTATGAAATAATGCTACAGCTATAAAACAGTGATTTAACAATAATTCAATCTAGTAATGGCTCTGATGAAGTCACAACACACTATTTAACTACTAATGTTTTTTAATCTTTCTCTTGAAAAAGGTGTAATATGTCTATAAACACCTGCCCCATATAAGAATGTTTCAACCCATCTCTTGCTCTCTTACCCTGTAATATGCCTGCAAGATCATCTGTAAATACCCATCATGGCAAAAGTTGTGCCTCAGGCAATAGTCTTTTTCTTTTGATAGCTGTCACAACACTTTTTTTTTTTGTAGAATTGGTGCATTTAAATTGTAAAGTGAAGTCAGTATAAAATTATAAGTGTATAACTTAAAAGTACAGATATTATTTTTTATTTATTAAATAAGATTCTCTTATAAATTATCATAATCATTAATATCTGAAAAATAATAATTTCATTTTCAATTTTTTTTTGTGTTTTTATCAGTGCATCCTTCATTTCTCCTTCAGTGAAGAAAGTCAGACCAACCTCTCTTTTACCATTATTGTTGTGATATCAGATTCCATCATATCTTGAATGGATTGAACATTCATCACCACAGACCAATAGATATATTTAAAAGATAACATATCTCCTCCCAAAGGCAGAAACAGGCCGATGAATGAATCCGATTGTTTTTATTAAGGAAAAAAAATCTGACTACAAATTGATTCAATTGGAGGTAGAGGGAGTCAACAATAATTTATTGACAGTCTTGAATGGCAGTACACACATGGTCTCCACTACATGGCTAAACTAGTGAGGCTAGTTTTTACATTAAAACTAAAAACTATTACATTATAATCAGACACAATACAAGCTGTCACACAGCAGTTAGAAGTGTAACTATACTTGCTTAATAGGCAAGCAACCATGGTACAGCTGGGACTGCTAATAAATTTAGAAGCATATCTGAGATCTCTTGCAGTAATAGTTTCACAGTAACTACACCTATACCTTGCCACCAATGTCAAGCAAAGGTACAACAGTTGTATACATAAATACATATTTGTACATTTGTTTTAATTAATAAATATTTGAATGCATTTTTATGAGTCTGTGTTTATTATAATCATGCATAAACATAATAGACTTCAAGACATGTGAAAATCAATTTCATCTATATATTTCTCTATGTATTGATATTGAAACTGTCAATAATACTTCACAACTGGAATTAATCGAAATTCTGTGTGATTCCATATTGAGACAAAAATATATGAATGTTGAGATTCTGCATTTCTATAAGTATTTATCAATTAACTGATTTCTGTATTTGTTATATGCAATTAAGCATATTTTACTATGTTTGGTAGCATATATTTGTACAAATAATTATTTTAAGTTTTAAAAATCATAAAACTGTGAAAAAAAAAATCAAAATTAACACACCATCATGTGCAATCAAATTTAAAAATAACTCTACCTCAATAAATTCGACCAAATTTTAAAGATTTTGTTAATGAAAAACATTGCAAAGTTTCTTCAAAATAATGATATAATTTTATTTAAATAATGTAATTTTGAAAAAAAAAATCATCTTTTGTATTTCATATATATTTTTATAACATGACTGCATTTGTACATGTTATTTTAAATATGTAATTACAATGTAAATAATAAAAAAATCTGCTGCTTTTTTAATTTCGATTTTTTTTGTAATGTGGCATACAGTTTGATTTATAATACCTTTCTGCAGTCTTTGGTGATGAATAAGTTTGACATGCCTGATCTACAGCAATAAAAAAAATCTCAATCAAGTTGCCAATTATCATTATTATTAGCAAATAAAATAAAAGTTAATAGATCTTTAAGATATCTGCATCATGCTCAAAGCTAACATAAAATATGAATCAAAATCCATCCCTGAATGATTTAGCACAGTGGTAGATAGTGGACTTTTTCTTACAAACTCTCAAACAATAAACTATTAGATTATTATTATTTTAAAGTCAAAATCCTAATAAAACAGGGGAATACATTGATATAATAAGGTTACTATTTAATGGAATGAAATTATGTGCCATTACTGATGAGACTTCAATATTATATATATATATTTAAAAAAAAAAGAAAATTATTTTTACAATAAAAATACTAATACTACTATATTCTTTCTTTTTTTATCAACTGATATTAAAGCTTAAAAAGAAAAAAAACTCTAATAAAAACAGTAATATTAGTTACAAAAGTCCAACACATTTACTTCAAAAATGGATAATTACAAATATTACTTAGTTGTAAGTCTAAAATCACCCAACATTTACATTATAAAAATTAATAAATAATTTGCAAAATTAATTGCTATGGTATATAAGTTTTTACTTATTTATTTAATAAATATCTTTTAATCACAAAAGATTTCAGGCTTTCAGTAATTTACCAATTTTCTTTTGTTAATATGCTGTTTGGCTATTTTTGATTAAATTATATAAAATATTGTAATTTCATTTTCTTTAATTTGTCAAAAATCTTAAATTTAAGAATCTTCTGTATAGTATCAATTTAACATTGTTTTATTTATCTAGTTTGATTTCATCAGATTAAATTTACTTAGATTGTTTTGAATCAAGACTGTTATGCTTTAATATGATTAACTGTATCTAACATCAAGTGATTTTGATCAATTCTGTTTTTATTAGAGTTTATTCTTTTTAAGTTTTAACATCAGTTTGTATCAAAATAAAGAATACAGTAGTATTAGTGATGATAATGATGATGATAATATTCAAATTAAAATAGAAAACATTAAAATTATTAATAAATTGCAAAGTGATTTATTGCATTGCACATCTCTATAAATTCTAAGATAACAAGCGCATATGAGAGATTATAACAAACTGTTACCCTTCTAATAAGGAAAATATAATAATATTAACAGGACATGAATTTGATAATTTTGTTAAATATTATAAGGAACAAACTAGAGGAAAATTATCCACAATGAAAAAAAAAAAATCAATATTAAAAAAAGTACCTGTTCATTTTACTGTCTACCAAACTCTATAGCTTTATTTTTGATAAATTTATAGTTTCAGAGCATATAATAAATTTTTATGAAAAATGGCTGATAGGAAACATCATATTTAATATTTATCTTTTTCCCATTAGTATTGATTATTTTAAAAAAATAAAAAAATGTGCAAAAACTAATTATAATATTTAGTATGACCGAATATGTATTAGTTGTTAATTAGAATTAACAATAATAAATAAAAAAGGTTAATATTATAATGTGTAAATACTGATATCTATTAAAATGAACAATCTATTATTCATTTCAATAAATAAATAAAAAAGTAAATAAGAATTTTTTTTTCTTATAAGCAAAATGAACTATGCTACTAAGTCTATGCAAATTTGTTTTTAAAAATGAACTAAATTGAGGTTTAAAAAACAACTAAATTTTTCTATAAAAAATCTGCTTTCTTTTAAATAAAATGAACTATGCTAGGTCTATGTAAAATTGTTTTAAAAAAAAACCAAAGAACTGAAACGAGGTTTAAAAAAACTAAATTTTGATATAAAATCAGTTTTCTTTTCTTTGGACCAGAAAAGAAGACTACTCAAATCTCAAGATTTTACCATGCCTCATGAATAAAAAGGAAGAACACCACTAACAATTAGCTAGATCTAATCTGGAACACTTTTGAATCATATTTTGAATAACTGGCTGAAATGAAGAATTAGCATATACAGACATTTAATATTTTTTGGAAAAGAAGTAAATGACATTTTGTTTGGTGAAACTTATAATTAAAGTCTGATTTGTATTTTATTTTAACTAATCTGAATTTGTAATTAACGCCTGTTATCCAGATATAAAATTTTGAAAAAACTATTAGTTTTTTAAAAAAAAAGGAAAAGAAATGAATTTGTAAAAACTTCTCTTTAATTAATAAAATTATTTTTTAATGGAAAAAAAAATTAATTATTATATATCACGTATATACACTAACTTTATAAATTTTATATAAATTATTAATAAATGGAATGGGTAAATAAATAATGATAATCATGTAAATGCAATGTAGACATATAAATTGTCTAAGTCACAAAACCACATTTAGCGATGTAATTATTTCTATTCACCTGATTCATTCATAGTTAAACTTATATTTGATTACTGAAATTAGATTTTATGTAGCTGGATTTATATATGCACAGTTGTTTGTTCAATGTTTAATAGTTTATATATGTTCACATCTATATGTTGAAACAGATATTACTGTCCTCCTATCTGTTTCACCTTTAGGTCTCCATGGAGACATCTATGCCAGTTTTGAACACTCTTTAGTACAAGTGTGTATGTATCTACACAGTGGTATATGCCTTTACACAGCTGTATATATATGTTTACACAGTTGTATGTGTCCACACAGCGATATATTCATTTATACAGTTATATATGTAATCACAGTTTTATATGTATTCAAACAATTGTATGTTTATTGTCACACGTACAAGCACCTGTAAATGATAATGATATTAATTTTTGTATGGATATATCGCAGCATTTATATAAATAATATATTGTATAAGGGTTATTTTGTTTAGAAAATGTGGCTAAATATTCTTTAACAAGTTTGGTTTAGGTAAATTATAAATCACATGCGAAATTCACAGATTGGTAATAAGACTATTTAGAATAATTCGCAGGTGAGATCAGATGGTCCCTAGGTTATTGACATTGTTTGGGGGGGGAGGAGACGAGAGTGGGAAAAGAAGCGGGGGGGAAAAGAAAGATATAGAAAATTCGAGGTGGGATCAGATGGTCCTAGGTTATTGACATTGTTCTAGAGCTCATTCATTACGATTGTAATGAATTTCTTTTCCCAGATCAAACCAGTAAAAGTTTGGGCAACAAGATAAAAAAAAGATAAGAATCAAAAGAGACCTAAGGCTAAAACTTAGAAGAAGTTTGAATTGTGTTTTAAAATAGATAGTCGCTGGCTTTTGATCTAGGGAATATAAATATTGCAGATTTTTTTGAAATTTTCTCTTTAGCTTGCTTTCCTGTAAATTGTTGTGGAGACCAGAATCCAAAATGATCGAGTAAAATAATATATTTACTGGCTCTTGAGCCAGATGGCTGCTCTCAGTTCCTCTAAACATTCCTTTGAATAGACTTTCCAGCAACCTGCATGGAGAATATGAAGAAATTTAACCTATCTGAAAGGCCACTGAAGATTATGATGCTGTCAGACGCCCTATTCCAACCACTATCATTGATATACGCTTCAAGTCCAATCAAGGAGGCAGAGAGATGGTAATAATTTTAAAAAAAGCTGCGGTATGAACTTTAATCTATAAATTCTTATAACACTTTAAAAAGAACGTTCTATCTAAATTATAAAAACTCTTTAATTTTTACCCTCTTCTAAAAAGAAACTATCAATCTGTGTAACTTTATATATAATGTAAAAGAAAAAAAGATCACTTACTTTAATTTTATAAACTGCTGAAATCTTTTATGAATTAAAAGATTTCATATTTTTTTTATACTCATTAAATGTCCGAAATTTATTCTCTTCAATTCCTACAAACTAACGGTCTTGCCTAATTTCAGTAATTTTAATATTTTGTTTAAATGCATTTTGTTATGTTTAATATGTGATAATATGCTCAGATTTCGAAACAATGAAACTAAGTAAGTAATTTATAAAGGAGATAATTGTGATCTTCACTTAGACATTTTAAAAGCATTGTTTATTTTATTAAATCATTGTTTCGAAATTATAATATGGGTAATAAACGAATGCGCTAACCACTCGTTATTATCATAGTTATATATATTTTGTAAAATCGTATTTTTTCAAGGTTTGCTTAACCGATCTTATATTATAACCTTTGATATCTATTAGTTGGAAGGGGATATATATATTGTCTAGAGATGATAAAGTATATTTGCTAATGTTTGTATTAAGTCCCATCGAATATACTTTCCCTCCTTCATTAAGAATATTTATATGCAGATTCAGGATCTTAACTAGATTATTTTTATATAGTTTAAGCCCATTTTATTAGCATACTTATAATGCTAATTTTAAGAACTGTTTTGAATTAGCTTGACAGATAAAAGCTATCTGTTTTAGGCGCAATTAATTATATGCATACTTATTGCTTTATATATATATATTGCGTGCATTGCGGGTGTGTTTTTATATAGTACACTTATATGTGTTACGTTTTGCTGCCTCTGACAAGGGTTCACGGTAACAAACCGCCCCTTTATTTAGTTCGGGTTATGGCTATCTTCATTAGAACTGGGGGCGTGCGGACCCAGATTTTTCCTAAAGCCAATCCGACTTCCTGAACTTTATGTTCATATATCAATAGCAGCAAACCGTCGGTCTCAGAGCAAACCGAGCATTTGATGCTGAAACTCTTGAAGAATCACACACTCGCACTGCAAGTTTATTTCTTTAATATTTTATATAGCGCCATAGCGCATATATGTGGACCTAATGGTAACCAGTTCTTTTTCCCATATTAATTAATCATTCAGCTTTAGACTGGAGTTTGAATCTGGGTTATCAGGTTGAATCTGCATGATTCTGAGTTTATTTAGTTGCTCATTTAATTAGTATATATAACAGCCTTTAAAACTGGCTGTACTCATCATCATCTCTACTAAGGTATCAACTTCTAACTTAAGCAAGTCAAGTTCATAAGATGAGCATATTAAATAATTAGGCATGACCTCTATAACTCACACACACATGTATTGTAATATGTTTAAAAGGGAACAGATGTACTTGATAACAGTCCCAACTATTGTAACATGCTTGCCTGTGTTGAATACCTTGTGAAGATTATACAATCCCTGCCATTATGATATTTTGTGTTAGATCATTTGTTATTGTTTTAATAAATCCTTTTAAATATAAACTGTTGTATATCTTTCTTGCTCAGACTCTAGATCAAACCAAACCACAGTATCTTATCCAATCCATAGTATTTTATCCAATCCACAGTATATTATTAAATGTCACAGTTCATACTCCAATTTCTTAATGAGTTTATATGCTATATGTGTATGTCTGGTAGTTAAGATTAATAGAGTGTTGAGTGTTATATATCACTTATTTAGTTAGGTTAGTAATGACCTTAAGTCTCGTGTTTCTCCCTGTTCTATGTCGGCTCGCGGTTAAATGAGAACTGAGTGTAGCCCCAGGAATGTCACTCATAAGGTGTTAAATTTGGAGTACTGGCAGATGAGTTGGAGTTTGGTCGGATTAGAGGTCTCAACCACCTCACTACGGTCAGCTTTGGTATATTTTGCTTGGGCTCTGAATTTTGTTGCATGAGTGTACAAATCTGACTGTTACAATGTGAAAGTACATTCCTATCAGTTAGGTGAATTAGGGATCGATCTCAGAATGAGTCATCTATGTATAAATTGTAGTTGTATTAAATTAGCTTTAAACCCAAAACGGCCATTCCCTATAAAAGGTTTATTCAGTTAGAGTTCAGACTAAAAGACCATCTCTTGTAGTTATTTTATATAAGCTGTTATGTTTAGAAATAAGATCTAAAAAGACCATTCCTTATGATTATTGTAATAGAAATAGTGCTGATGTATATCCCATATAGAACATATGTATTAGGAGACATGTGAGTTAAAGAAAAGTTATATTTATCAACTGATATATGTGTAATATTATATTTAAGTTTATTCACGATGGGGTTAAAGGTGCAGTAAATGTGACATTATCTATGAATATATTAAAGCAGCAAGCATCACATGATCACATCTCCAATACTAGCACATAATTGTTTATAAACAAAGCAAAGCAAAACTCCATACAGTAGTGCCACCTGTGCTAAACAGAGTAATCAACGGATGCCAGAAGGCTTGTGCATAAAATCCCTATCTAATGCCTACTCATCCAATATCCCCAGACTAGTTTCTGGCTTGTGGCCTTCATCAGTGAGGAGCTTTGGATCTGAGAGCACTGCATCTAGATCTTAGGATCTAATGCAACCCTCTAGCAACCACCTTTTATCTCTACTTAACTACAAAACTATGAGCATGAAATTGAAACACAAAAAATATTTTCAATCTAAGCTCAATAGCTTATATAGTCATATGGGTCTGAACTCAGTTCAGCACCCATACATTTTGGTGTCTTTGGCTCTTTAACAACCATAGCCACCACTACCCTATTAGGCAGGATTGGTGTTAAACCAGCAAGCATCACATGATCACATCTCCAATACTAGCACATAATTGTTTATAAACAAAGCAAAGCAAAACTCCATATAGTAGTGCCACCTGTGCTAAACAGAGTAATCAATGGATGCCAGAAGGCTTGTGCATAAAATCCCTATCTAATGCCTACTCATCCAATATCCCCAGACTAGTTTCTGGCTTGTGGCCTTCGTCAGTGAGGAGCTTTGGATCATAGTTTTGTAGTTAGGTAGAGATAAAAGGTGGTTGCTAGAGGGTTGCATTAGATCCTAAGATCTAGATGCAGTGCTCTCAGATCCAAAGCTCCTCACTGATGAAGGCCACAAGCCAGAAATTAGTCTGGGGATATTAGATGAGTAGGCATTAGATAAGGATTTTATGCACAAGCCTTCTGGTGTCCATTGATTACTCTGTTTAGCACAGGTGGCACTACTATATGGAGTTTTGCTTTGCTTTGTTTATAAACAATTATGTGCTAGTATTGGAGATGTGATCATGTGATGCTTGCTGGTTTAACACCAATCCTGCCTAATAGGGTAGTGGTGGCTATGGTTGTTAAAGAGCCAAAGACACCAAAATGTATGGGTGCTGAACTGAGTTCAGACCTATATGACTATATAAGCTATTGAGCTTAGATTGAAAATATTTTTTGTGTTTTCAATTTCATGCTCATAGTTTTGTAGTTAAGTAGAGATAAAAGGTGGCTGCTAGAGGGTTGCATTAGATCCTAAGATCTAGATGCAGTGCTCTCAGATCCAAAGCTCCTTACTGATGAAGGCCACAAGCCAGAAACTAGTCTGGGGATACTGGATGAGTAGGCATTAGATAGGGATTTTATGCACAAGCCTTCTGGCGTCCATTTATTACTCTGTTTAGCACAGGTGGCACTACTATATGGAGTTTTGCTTTGCTTTGTCTATGAATATATTGATACTATGATGTATTGTACCGGTCAAAATGTGTTTATCCATCTAACATGAGCTGGAACTCATAAAATGTATTTCAAACCCAGTTATGCCCAAGATTTAAGTCAGGGACCAACCTGAATTAGAACCCAGTCCATAAGCCCCAGATCAAACACCTAATGGATAACATAACAATGATGGCACATGAGAATTAATTTTAAATCCAGCCCACTAGTAGAGCAGAGACAACAATGAGACATCTATTAATTATGACTTAACTAAAATATGTATATGCATGGCTGTACGTTTGGAAGTGGAAAAAAGGAATTCAAACTACTCAAACAAGTTAAGCAATAAATATTAGTTTAATATAATGATAAATTATTTACATACATTTATAAATTAATTGCATAAATTAGTATGTGCGTGAATGACCAAGAGGTCTACCAAACGATAGCTAATTATATATTGTCATTCACGCTATATTTCTCATATGCTCTTTTATTAATTAAATGACATATACTATAAATAAACACACATCTTTGGTGGGTTCAATATTAAGATGCCAATCAATTATTAGAAAGAATTTACATAAAATTGCTATTAACGCTTTGGGTTACAGTTCTGAAACATGGTGACTAGCATTATTTCAGGGAGCGTTCAGAGATTCATTACAGATATAATATAAACTATTTTCACGCCATTATGGTCGCGAAAATAAATAAAATACATTTGAAAACTTATATTTGATTATATGGCAAAATATGTAATGAAAATTCTTTAAATAGCGCTGGTAAGAAGAACGCTTTATTTCCCTCTAGGCAAATACTCTTAAATACAGTAATACATTACGACAGTGGGACTGTATAAGATTGAAATAAATTTAATAAATAAAACTACTAGTAGTGATATTCGGCATTATATATATATATATTTAAGCAGAGTGCAATTTTAATATTAGAGCATTAAAACTGGGCCATGAAGCAAAAGAAATAATACGAAGAAGTTTGCAGTGCTGCCATTGTGGCAAAGAAATAACAGGAAAAGTTGTGATTCTGGATGAAAGATGAAGTCTAAGACCCCCTTCTTGGACAGTACTTAGAGAAATGAGGATAAGGCATGCCGTAGACTTCACCGACGTGCAGGCCTTTTATACGAAGAAAGTGGATAGGCATAGTGTGTGCCAGACTTACAAGAATCACCGCCAGAGGCCTTTTTATACAAAATAAATGGTCCTGGGAAGGTCAACTATCCTCAGGAGAAGGCTTGAAAAGAAATCTATGGGTTCAAACTTGTTGCAACTCCCAGATTAAGAAGCACATATATATAATCACGAAGATAAGGCTGAATGTCAGTAACACAGTACACATAAATGTCACTAACACATTGACTAAGATTTACTGCTTTAAAATAAATGATCCTAGTTTGAATGCCATAATTCGTACAAATAATACACGATGCTGTTATATATAGAGAGAGATTTAGATTTCATTTACTAAAATATACGTTTAGATTTGACCTCTCCACCTTTCTGTTATTTGAAATAATTCAATCCCACCTTCATTGATTTTATAATAACTGGAATATTTAAATACTGTATTTGATATTTTTAAGTGTATGGAAAAATAAAGTAAAAGCTAGCAGTTATATATAGAAAACAAATGTCACCCTTTTCAGAATTGAATAACATTTATATAATAAACAAGGTTTCAGAGCGTTAATTAGCTTGAGTTCTGGATTCTCCCCAAATAGGATCCAGAGTTAATAAATCGCAAAATTTTATACTAAAGCATAAACAAAATGTTGACTCATAAAAACAATCTGGTGAGCGTATTAATTAATAATGCATTATGTTTTAAAAAGATGTCAACCTTAATTCATGAAGGTTTACTTAAAAGAAGAAAGAAAAGATTTTACAAAATTCAACTCGTCAGATTGCTTAAGATTGGCATATTAATAACTAAAATAGACAGATAAAATTAAGTAATAAATACATATAAATAAATGACCACACCAAAGTTAAAAAAAGTTAGCGCATATGAGAGAGAATAAGATTCATAAAAATTCTTTGACAGCAATTTACATTTACATTTTAGTAAGACACAAAGTTAATAAATAATACATTAAAAGATATTTCTTAATAGAGTTTGAGACTAGTTAGACAAGCTAGATTTAGTTTCAATTACCTTGCACCATTTTAAGAGTCCATATTAAAAAGTCCAGTTCATGCATGGCAGTTCTTATGGGACAGCAAGCTTCCATTTAGGATTCCAGAGTTCTTCTTTAGGCTTTCCTTTGTTTCAGGGCAGTAGGATATTACGGCAGTGGAACATGACCTACAAAGGTCGGGAAAAGCTTTCTACTAGATCATTTTAGATTTCAAAACAGCACGGTGTTTAGTAGCAATCAGTTCTCTGTTGGTGATTTAAAATCCGTCCATTTTACACTCCTGCCCAGGTATTTGAAAAATGCTTTCCATTTCTTATCTCTAGCTCAACTGTAATCTTTAATCTAACAGAAACTTTACATTTCTTTGTCCATTGTTTTTGAAAGTTGCAACTGTTAGATAACATTCCAAAATATATTCAAATCTATTTCCAGATTGGAAATAGATTTGTCAAAATGTTTATAAGAAAAGTACAATCGTTAATCTTAATCCTCATTTTATTTTAAATAAAAACTTTAATTAATAATTCATTCCCCAGATTAAAACAATAGTGTTTCCAATCCTTTAATTATTTTTGGACAATTAACGGTTGCATCTTCCATCTTGGATTTTATAAAATATACAGTTTAATAGGAAAAAAATGATGTATAATAAAATATTAAAAAAAAATTTAATATTTTGTTAGTATGTTTGCTCCTATATATATATTTGAGCTGCCCCTATGTACTTTAATAAAAAAAAATTAATAATAATAAAAATGTTATTTAAAAGTTAAAATTTTATAGCTTAGGCGCGCATCTCAAATATATATTTAAAATATATATATATGCGACTAAAGAAACGGGATGAAATATTGGGTTTAAACATAGGTTAGTAGATAGAACTACAAACCTCAATCTTAAGCTACGATTGACTGCTTCAGTATAAAGATTAAATGATTTTGTTAAAAAAATAAATTGCATATCGATTAATGATTGTATTTTGTAAATAAATTACTGTTATATGTTTTGTTAATTTTATTAAAGAAAATAAGTTGTACATCAATTAATAAATACACTTGTATGTAAATTATTATCATGTGATTTGTTAATTTGCTTATGTAAGAGTGTGGTCTACCATCATTTATCTAGAGTAACTTATGTTCTTCGTGATTTAGGCCAGCATTACAAGTGGGCTGTGTAATGATTACATTAGTATATTGAATAAAATATTGTTTTAAATATATGTGTTGGACAATTTCCTGATGCTTAAAGCAAGTTGGCACCCATGTAATTTATATAAATAAATAGAAAAAATGTAAAATTTTATGAAATATGCTTCATATTTTTTTTATGTTAATAAGTTAATCAAATATACTCACTTATCCTTCTTTATAAATAATGCATATAAAGATGTTTCATGTATTTTTTTTCAAAATTTTTGATTAATAAGGTAAAATCTTCAAAAATGGACTATTTTTTTATTATTTATTTTTATATTAATAAGTTGACTTAACACAAAAAAATAATAAATAAAGTATAAATGTTGGAATTAATTTTTGCACATTTTTTTTAAAAAAATAACACTAATAAAAAAAACAAAAACATTTTTATTGTATGCCCATGAAACTGTATAATTATTAAAAATACAGATTGCAGAGTTTGGTAAACAAAAAATCACAAATACCAAAAAAATTTAAGACTAAAAATATGTTCCTGATCTCTTTTATTTACTCTTTCCTAGAAGAGTATTGACCTGAAATGATAGAATTAACCTTAGATGAAAAAGCTTCACTATATCATACTTGCTGATGTCACAACAAAAATGGTGGATATTAATTTATAATGTTTGCTAGAAAATAAATGGAAATGAAAACAGAGCAATAAAAATAGTACAGAATCATAAAATATTAAGAATTGTATTTTGAATAGTAAATAATTAAATAATTATGGAAAGAACAAAAACAAAAATTACAAAGAATTTAAAAATTTAAATACTTTTAATAAAGCTTGAAAATTATTATATGACTTTTAAAGTTAAAACAAACAAAAAAAGACTTGTAAAGTATTGTTTGAGGAATTGTATTATATAAAGTCATAAGGATATAGAATGTCAAAACAAAATAGAAAAAATAAATTGGAAGTCTAGAGATGCTAAAAAGAATGCTGAAAACATTTTTATTTATTGAAAAACAGGAAAAAATAACTAAATTCAACATAAGCATATAGGAAGACCCTAAAAAAAATCTAAAATCAAAAAATTTTGGGAGAAAAAAAATAAGACATAAGCAGGAAGATAAACATAAATTGTTAAAGAACAAATAAGTGTTAAGATAAAAATATTAAAGTTATATTTAAATGGTGCAGGAAAGATTAATATGCTTAAATTAATATTAAAAAATATTTGGGAACTTGTAATAGCATGAAAAATTACAAAGATTAGTTATAATATGCCATCACTTTTTCTTAAATAAATCAATTTATGTAATTTACTTATGCTGACTGTTTCTTATATACATAAGTAGAGGGATTTCAACTTACGATTTTTCAGTTTATATTTGTCCTCCACTCCATCTCAATAAAGTTTAAGGAATTGCTATCTTAATATAAACTGAACACTGATTGTATATATGTATGGGATATTATTATCTGTTCCAACAGATGTGTGCTGGTTCTGAAAAAAATACATATTGTGAAGATAGCTAAAAATTGCTACCCCAACAACATACCTAAAGCCATCTGAAATAATGGAATATTTTTTTTAATTGGCCAAGTAGAAAGATAAAAAGATTTTGCTAGAACACTTTTGGAAAGGAAGATTAATGTTTTTATATTTTTAATATTTTTTTTCTAAACAGTGGAATAACTATTTACTAAGTATTATTAATGATCGGTAAGTGACCATAAAAAAAAAATACTCACATATATTGAAACAGTAAGATCTGCTTTGCAGATCTTCGTTTCATCTTTTCTCACCTCTTTCCTACCCTCATACCTTAGTTTACACCCCAATGTATCGTAGTATGTCTGCAATGCGCTTATATGCCGAAAATCCCACCCAATTTTAAACCACGAGTACAACGCTCGTGTTATATATAATTGTATAATTCATGCTCAATAAATAAAATGTTATAAATTAAGTGTATTACACATAAAAGAGATTTATTTAAAAAGTAGGTTATATAGGTCATAATTGCACACACACTGTGATATTTATTTTAAAACTTATGTTAGAATAATAAATTGTTATTTAAAATTATTTTGTTTGAATCTGTTTACAAAAAATATATTCCAGTCGTAATATTGTTTTGATTTAAAATAAAATTTATATTCGCTTCATAAATAGATTCAAATATTAAAAATTAAAAGTAAAATAACTTTCTTTTAGATTTAAAATCACACCATATATTTTCTGTTAAAAATAAATGAGGGCTGGGAGGAACAATAGTTTTAATTATTTAATGTTATAGAAGTTTATCTAGAAATGCAGCAGATGTCCAATTAAGGTCTTTTCTTTCAATTAGCAAAAGTTGGTTTTAATTAAATCAAAGTTGTAATCCAAATGTCAACAGGGAAATTAACAATAGAAATTAATTACAATTTTGTTGAATTCCTTTAGACATTCGGATAGGATTGATTACAGCTGATAAGTGAATAAAGTTTGGAATATTTTTGTAATGCCCCAGGGCAGTTGTATTGTGCAATTTCACTATATATAGGAGGGTTTTTTGTTCTTCATTCTAGTAATATTCTAGCAATTATTCTATATTCTAGCATTATTCTAATATTATTCTAGTATTCTAGCAATATTCCAAGAGATTCGAAGATATTCTAAAATAATTGTTGCTGAACTCTCTGAGACCTTCGGATTCAAATAGCTACATGCCTGCCAATTTAAGTATTTGAAGCTGAGTTTCGTCTTCAAATAAATTTTACCATGTTCTACAATATCACTTGAAATATCTATGAATCATCCAATCTTTAAAATTGTTATCTTTAAAATGACAGAGTAGAGCCGGCAAGAAGGCTATTTTCCCCTCGGGAATGGCCAGCCGCTGCTCTATACCATCTAATGCTGTCACATAGGAAACCCTGAAACTGCTGCTGCTGCCAAAATATGAACAATACCAGATTTTGCTGCTGAGTCATATAAAACCTACCGACAATCAATCTACCTGCAAATGCTTCTCCAAAGGTAACCCCAACATTAACCCAAGAGCTCTTGTGATTCTCTCCTATAATTAATACGGTATAGCTATTTAAATTTTTTTCCATTTTACTTTACTTTATCATGCATTTCTATAAAATGTTCTAATATAATCAGTAATTTTGCTCTCTATCCTTGGGTTAATATTTTATATTTATTAATTTTTCTCTTTATTTTATCATGATAGTGTGCCAGAATAGTCTTTGACCGAGTGAATTATTCCCTTTGTTGAAAGCAAGATGCCGATATTAAGGCATTTAAAAATTATAAATAGTTCCCATTTTATTATCTCATGAATCACTCATTCAAGGGCTATTCTAATCTTAGTCAATATATGTAATAATTATAGTTTAAAATCCACATACATCGATTTTAACCTAATATGAGAGTATGTGCGAGGTCAATGATTAAATGTGTCACAAATGCATGATTGCGTAAATAAATCTATGCTTTCTTTTCAAACCCGCAAGCATGCATTTTCCTATTTTAAAATATAGTTTGCTTTAATTTCAAAGTTCATAATTGAGATCGAGAATGGGCAGACTCTCTTTAAATAATTATTGGGAATTGATTAGGCATTTTCTCAATCTAAGTAAATCCCTTTTGTATGCTTTATATACGTTAGTCGGGTATTGCCAGTAAGTGTATTGATTGTCGAGACTGCTTTGTTTATCTCCAAAAGCTTTAAATAGCCAAGACCATTTCCAATTTCACTTTCTGTGGCTCCCAGGCAGAGTGTGTCCTTGAATGTCACACCTGGGAATTAGACGCAGCCATCACCCAGTTGCTAAGTTTTGGATGAGTCCAGACTTCGGGTGTCCATGACAACACCTTCCTACAGATCAATGGCGAGACACCCTCCGTAGTTGTTTCACATATTCACTATAATTTTACTTATCTATATTTTACAAAGCATCCATGATTTAAATGTATCACACCCTCCATCCTTTAATAAATTCCTTATTAGCAATACCGACCTCCCAATATAACTTTAATTATAATTATAAAATAAATGCCTTGATCACACCCCACTTTATTACTTAATAAGCTTTGGTCCATGCTATTCTCGAAATCAAGAAATATTCTATTAAACCTTAATGTTCAAATGTTTTATTAAACTTTTATAATTTACTCAAAGGACCTCGCACATCTTCCTATCTCTTTTAAGCACATTATTATAATACTATATTAGCCCGAGGTATAGACTATGTACTTAACAATCTTTTAATGTAAATTTTATGAAATATTATGCTAACAGCCATTTTGGTAAGCACCCCTGTCTCATATAAGCAGACAGTGTGCGTTATATATATTTCTTGCTATATAAATAAATCTTTTAAATCTTATAAACTAATTTTGATCTTTTATTTTATTGATCCCTATCACTGTCTTGGTCTATATATCTATTTTATACATTTCTTTTGTACTATCCATAGATGTTAATTAGCAACCCAACTTATCTCGTAGTATAGAGTCTCTTTGTTTCTCCCTGACCACCAGGCACCGGTAAAGGGATATATTATTAGTAGCATCAGATGCGTTATCATGTAGGTGGCGCAGTAGAATTTGGACTTTAGATTCGAACTTAGTATATCTAGAAGGCAACCCCTCTTAGAGTGTTCAGTTTCATGTTTGGGGTTTGAATTCTGCAGTGTGTTAGCGAGATAGACGAATCTGACTGTTACAATATATTAGTAATAAAATTTTATTACTAAGAAAACGTCACTCTTAATAAAAAAGTTGTACATAGTTATATATATGTTGATTGTTTGTGTTGTGTTAGTTGATTTGACAATGACTTAAATAAAAAACAATGATTATAACAGTAGAAAATAAATCAATATTTCAAATGTAAAAGAGATAAGAATATTATAAATTTATTTTATAACATGTTTTATTATTTTTTAATGAATCAATGTAAAAAAATATTTTAAAAGCTGAAATGCAGGTTTTCAAATAATAGAAATAGCGACAAGATAAAAAGGAAACAATTAAGAAATCATCTGCTGGTTCTTGCTCGGCAATAAAGGGAAGGACAAGTCTAGTTTTTTTTTTTATCAGAAGGATCACTTTATATTGTTCTATAAAATAGACATTTTTTCTTAATTAATTTGACATCTGGATAAAAAGTAAAAAAAATGGAACATTAATCTGATTTATTCAATAGATAAGTGGAAATAATTATCAATTCAAATTTTAAAAAAAGAAAAGTAACTGATTTTTGTTTAAAAGGAACTGAAAAAAGAAAAAGAAATTAAAACAGTTGAGTTAAGTTTTATTCTGTCTATAAAAATATTTTATTAGATGCAAACTAACTATAAATTTAAGTAAAGTTGTATTTATATAGCTCAAGCATGAAATACGTCGGCTAAGAGCTGAATTGTCATTGGGGTGAAGCATTTCTTTCTATCCACTATGGCCATATAAAAATATAAAGATATGACTGTCTACAGTTAAATTGCATGAGGAGTTGAGATTTACACAGGATGAAAATCTATGGGATGAATAACACCAAACTACATACAAACTGCCCACTGAAATACCTTCAGGATGCTCTATAAAATCAAACTGGAGTTCTTCAACATCTATTTAACAAAATACATCAAGCGTAAGAACTTTGTATAAAGGAAAAGTGTAAATTATGTTTTATTTTTTTTGTTGTATCAATTTGTATTTTTATTTTTAATTTTTATCTCATCTTATATTTGGAAAAAGCTATTGCTAATTATATAGAGGGAACAATCCAATATAGGAAAATATCAAGAGAGTAGGGAAGGGGGGATAGGTTGAAAAGTTTATTTTTTTTAAAAATAAAGTTTAGATGAGTTACTTTCTATTGACAGATGTGGGATTGAAATATGCACAAACAATTAAGTGCCTCACTAGACTATTTAACGGTAAGAGATTTTTTTTATTTTTTTTTTTAAAGCCACTGATATAAAACATGTTTACCACATGACACGGCTAATTACATATATATGTTACTAATATTTCTTAAGATAAAGTGGATAAATGACTAACATTTTTTTTAAAAAAATAGTATTCTTTATATTATGTTCTATCACATTCTGTGTTGTGTTATCATTATATTTTTTCACGATTATTATATCTGAGGTTGCAGTTAAATTTACTTAGGTTAGCAATCTCATTTTGAATTAATCATTTGTTTTATTATTATCAGCATAGACAATAGAAACTGTAAATACATAGAGATATCCAAGTTATTTATGGGCATTTTTTAAAATATTTTTCTTTATTGAGATTTTTCAAAATATTTTTCTATATAGAAATTTTTTTTTCTTTTCTAAATTGTTTAAGAATTTATATTTAAATATATCCTATTTTTGTTTGTAAATAAATATTATGAAGTTGTGTTAATTAACAGGGTCTCTGTAGTTCTGTTGATCCAGCATTTACATTCAATTAAGCATTTACATTACATCTTATAACCAATGTTTTACACATGCACACGTCCACATTATTGTTTAATAAGCATGGGAGAGAACATTAAATACAGGTTATATTTTTTTTAATAGATAGGATGTATTATTTTAGTTATTAATTAATAGTATGCATAGATACATACCTGTTAAGAGAGTCGAATGCGAATTCTTCCCGAGTTTGAATATCTGAGGCAACGGTTTTGGAAAAGAGTGGTAAGATGTGAGATGAACTGATTTGGATTGCATGTAGATTTTGTGGATGATGCTTAGGCTAGTCTATTGAAGATGGATGTAATTATGAATCAGGTATTTCATCGTTTTATCTCTAGCATCCTACATGAAGACCCTAGGTCCGACAGTAGTTTGATGCGAGCTTGCTCTCTTTCACCTATATGCGTGGATGGTCCAGACTGTTGCATTTGGCACTATCAACTTTGGGATATGGCAGATAGGTGCACCAGCACTTTTAGATTGGCAGTAGGTTGGTATATATATATATATTGTGCCCTTTTCTATAGGTCAGTAATAGTTTATAACAGTCAATTACTAAAAAATTTTAAATTTAGAATATGTTCTTTTAATATGGTAATTGTATTAATTCAATTATATCTTTAAAGTACAATTTGAGGCTAAAGCAAGTACGTAGTATATAAAATTATAGCGAATTATTTAAAAATGGTTATGTAAAGCTTAAAATATTGTTTCATATGGTTGTAAAAGCTGGCCATATTAAATAACACAGCTATAAATATTAAAAGTATATTTAATAAATTCGATTTTAATAGTTTAAGACTGATAAGTTAATAAATACAGTGTTTAAATTTATAATCATATTTAATAAACAAAAATTAATATAGTATATTTTTAAAATAAACTTTATGATGGTGAGAATTATATTTAATTCTATATTTTCTAAATTGTTCTTCCAAATTTTTTATAATTATTTTATATAATATAATAAGTGTATCAATTTTATAAATCTAGGCAGAGAAATAGATTGAAAATCGTCTGTCAAAGTTATAATCATGTGACTTTTAATGTATACTCTCACACACACTGCTTGTTTGAATTAATAACAAAGTTTAAAATATTTTAAAAGTTATATTATAGAATTGGATAGAATTATTGCCTATCATAAAAGTAAATAGTATTAAACATTAAGTTAACTATCGTATAACATGTTTAAATAATGTAATAAAGACGAATACATTCATAATATAAAAATTAAATATTTTATTTAAATAAAAATAGATAAATTGAATATTAAGAAATGGAATAAGTTATTAAATGTTATTTTAAAAGTTATTTTAAATGTTTAAATAGTTTTAATAAAATAATAATTTATTTAAAAGTAATATTTTAAATAATATTTTAAGTTCATTACGTCATAATTTTTTTAATTTTGAAATTTAATTCTACTATAAACTAAAAATATGTAAATTTGTTCTCAAGCTAAAGTAAGAATTAACCAATAGGAATAGGTATTCTTACAGACTATAAATATCGTCGTAACTAAGTTATCAAGGGAGATTAATAATGTATTGAAACCGGAGAAAGGTATATTAGAAGCTCTCAAAGAGATAGTATTTTTTTTTTTAAATTTTTTTATTTTAGTCAATTTTTTTTAGTACTTTCTCATAATTTATTTGAAAAAAAAAAAACTAATTGATAATTTTTAACAGTAACTTGCAAAAAAGAGAGTGTAAACTAAAAAATATTTTAATAATTTCGTTTAACATGCTTTGTTAAATTTTCTAAAGTTCCTTTATCAGTCGTATTTTATCTAAAAATTTAACCTAAGCTTCGCAATAAAGGATGGATATACTACGATATAAAATGGATATAAATTGTAATACTGTAAAAATATTTGAAATATTTATTGATACAGCTTTATTTATGCATAACCGGAGAACTTTTTTGGTACATAAAAAAAAAACCACAGCACGGACATTATACGGAGTCTAAAAATGTATTGAAACGTATTATTTATAAGCTGATCCAAGATTTGTTTTTAAATAGTAATAAGACAATTATATTTCATGGATTATTTTATATAATATGATATTCAAAGGAGTAAAATGATATATCCTTTCTGAAGGTAACATTTTTATTTTTATTTTAAAAGAGATTTTATAAAAAAATACTAAACGAAAGTTGAAATGTATCAAGAAGGAAACATAGATAAAAAAGTGAACACATAGATAAATAAAAGATGGATCCATGGAAATACAAATAGTACTTAAAAGTTTATCGAATATTTTTAAAGTTAAATTAGATGGATTGATGCATCGGATACGCAGAGAATATTGGTAGAGAAGATTAAGAAGCTTCATGGGATTAATTAATATTATGATTTAATAATTATCGTCCTAAAAACTAAAACCAAGGATTATTTTCTAAATTTTACTAAATGGATTAATAATTATTTTTATTTTAAACTTTAACGCGCTTGGAGAACATTTTTGGAAAACTCTAGAGAAAATAATAAGCATTTTGGACTTATCAGGAACTATCGTCAAGAAAATATGTAACTATAGTTTTGATTCCTTTTATTTTGTTAACCTAGTTTAAATCTAAATTTTTATATAAGATTAGGAAAAACATAAAAACATTAATTTATTAATATTAAAATTTTATAATATAATAATCTAATAATTTAGCTAAAAATATTTTAATATAAAGTGTATGGGTGTGATTTTTTTTTTTATATCTGCAATGCTCAAGTGGATAAAGAAAAGCCTACTGAACACGATGACTAGATAAAGGTTATTGGTAATAATAATAACTATTGATAATTTATAATGTATATTTTTTTTGTTTTCTTTAGATCATCCATAAATTGGAAGAATGAAGTGTAAAAGTTTTTTTTTTTACTTATATGTACCGCATTTTATACAACATTTTAAAAAACATTATGAGATAGGATTGATTTGAAAATATGCATATGACAATTTTTTTTTTTTTTTTTTTTATTAGTAATATAATCCAACATAACAAATAATTATGTGATTCTTTTAAAATTTTTATGTTATGGGATATTCAAATCTTGTCTAAGTAGATTGTATATGATTAGACATATAGAATAATGAAGCAAGCAGACTCTTCTTGTGGAACAGCTAGATTGTTTAACTATTAATGAATTTTATTTATTGTTTTGTAAATGCAGATAGTTATTTATCGATGTAAGATGTAGAAAAATCTTGAGAAATAATGTTGAGATAGTGGCTTGGAAGTACTTAGTGAACAGGAAACCAAGATGATGTATTTTTTAAAAATAGGATATGATAAGGAATGGGAATAATATTTAGTCTTTATGTGAATATCAGCATAGTTAACAAAGCCCTATGACTGATACACATTTTATTTGGACAGTGTTTATATTTCTTTAAATATTTGATGTTCTAATAAAGCTGAAGAAATAGCTTTAACATCGTCCCTGTATTAGAGGATATTAGGCAGGTAAATGTCCTACCTTTTCGCACTGTACCATGATTTTGAGATATGTTAAGAGTAATACTCTAGCTTTCTTCCTTAATCCTATGCATCTGTTTTCGCTATCTTTATTTCATGTAACTGCATCGTTTAGTAAGATATTTTAAAAGAAATGATAAATAATTTAGAACTAAGGTTATGCTATCGTTTTTGGATAAGATTAGTTTATTTGCTTATAAGGAGCAGAATATTATAACTTAAAATTGAAGATCCAAAGTATCCTAAGGAAAGAAAAGAATCATAGAATATATTTTGAATTTTATTTCGGAAATGAAATATAAACTTTTTTAAAATAAAGTATCTAAACAAAGATATTTTCTTTAAAGTGATAATAATTTTAAATGCTTTAGTATTATTATTTTTTTTTTTAAAGAGAAAATAAGCATTGCATATTTTTAAAATACAATAGTACAAAGTAAATTATGTAAACAATATGCATAGTATATTTTTGTTTATTGATTAACAGACATGTATTGATGATTACACTTATATCATACTAAAGTAGGGCTTAAAGAAGAATATATTATGATTAGTAAACATTGTGTGATAAATACTAAAATCTAGTACTGAATTTTGGATAATATTTTGTGTAACATCTTTGACTTTGCAAGATAAAATTTTTTTTAATATTTTGAGAAATCCATACTCATTATAAAATTTTGTTTTCTATAGAATGTTTTTCTAGGTATGAATTTTTTAAAATAAGATAGTTTAATAATATTAAGGATAAAATGCTGTTGCTAATAAAGTAGATAAATATACTTGTAATAAGTTAACCATAATGAGAAACCAAATAATAACATTTTTTTTAAAATTTTGTCCTAAATCTAAATAAAGACATGATTGAAATATAAATTATTTTTTTTATAACCCGGTAGATCAAACTGTAAAGTAAAAAAAGGTTAAGGATATCCACTGTAAATAGTGTAAATAAATTGTTTATTTATTTGTTGTTAGTAATAAACTTTGTTAAATTTTGTTATTTAAAAAATTTTGTGTCCGAGTTATTTATTTCTCCACATCGCTGCATGAAAACACGATATATGCATAATAATTGAAACAAATATATAATTTGAAAAAAAAAAAAAAAGATAAATAGAGAATTATTTTAAGAATTTTAAATATTTTATTGGTATTCATTATAATTAAATAATCATAATCTTACATTATTTTATTGGTCATAAATCAGTTATCACAATATTATGTTAAATTATATGCTATCAGTTGCCACACATATTTTGTTTGTCAGATTATTAAAATGCTACCACGTATTTATTATATCATTACATGAAGATATAAGATCATATTATATTATTTCATTATTTTATTATGGTAATAAAAATATAATGAAAAGAAAAGATATACAGAATTAGTTAAACAATGAAGAATACTATTACTGTTATTTATTATTATTAGTTTCAGTGTAGTAGATTATGACATAAAATCCCTTCTCATATTTTACTACCGTATTTTTAAATTAACTTAGAATAAACTTTATGAACCTGAGATTATTTTATTGAGCTAGATTATTAAATAGAAGATTAAGATTTAATTATTAGTTTAATCTTAGTGAGTAGAAGTTATTAAAGTCGTAAGAATACTATGAGTTTGTTATTTGAAATAGTAATAAAGGGGGGATAGTGTTCTTATGCCATTGAGGTAGTATCCTGTGGGATATTGGCTCAATGTAATCTATCTTGTCACCTGTATTTTCACTTCAAGTCTCATGAAAATATTAAATATTTATTTAATTTATTTTTATAAACTGAACCTTATTCGTATTTTAAATTTGAGCTAGTGAAATATTTTAATTTTAATGCTGAATATTTTAGTTATTAATTATTAACTGAGATAGAACCCGTTTTATTTTATACCATATACTATTCTGAAGTGAGGATGCATAATTACAGGTTAGAATATATATATATTATGGACAAACCAGCTGATTGTTAAAGTTGATCTGTATGTTCAATGTACTTGTAGACCGGAACATCCGGGCATATCAGCCCATACCATTACAATATATTGGAGATCATTTATATTTTGCATGTGTCTGGTCATGTATATTGGTTGCTTGAGATAGAGTGGAGGATGAATATAGACTGAAAAATCTTAAGTTCAAATTCCTCTACTTACATAAAATCAATTTAAGCATTTATTTATATAGCGCGAAGTTTATAATTGTAATACATTAAATATCAGCCTTTTACAGCTATCATACATGCACTTTTACGAGTGTTAAATAATAAATGAATACTTTCACCACCAATACAAGAAATAGCATTTATTCTTTCTTAAATGTTATATCTTGTATTGGCAGTGAAAGTATTCATTTATTATTTAACACTCATAAAAGCGCATGTATGATAGCTGTAAAAGGCTGATATTTAATGTATTATAATAAAATCAATTTAGTAAAAAACAACAATTTTACATTCACAGAATATTTTATGATAGTAAGATTTAGTTGATAATTCAGAAAATCATTTTAATTACCTACATGTAAAAACACTGGAGAAAAGTTCTTATACTAAAACAGATTACTAATACAAAATCTAATAAATACACATCTTAAAATATTTCAATTCAACAACATAACATCATCATTATTATTATTATTCAATAATAAACAAACTTCAAAAAATTCAAGACAAATATTATATACTCATGATGATACATATTTAAATAAAAGATATAGTAAGTATAACAAAAGATTAATAGCAGATATGTTTTTACTTAAATTAATAAATGGTAAAATATCATCAGAATATATGACAAATAAGATTCACCTCAGATTTCCAACTTTTAAATCTAGAAATAAAGATTTATTTTACTTACAAACATTAAAAAGACTAACTTATTCACCAATTTACAGATGGAATATAACAATATATTTAAGAAAGTGAATATTTTCCATTTAAATGAAAGACAATTTAAAAATAAAATTAAAGATATATTATGGAAGAAACACATTTAGATAAATACATATATATTATTGTATTACTACTGTAAATACTTGTGACTATTAAGCTGTTATTTACAAGTAAATTATCATCATCATCATCATCATCCTTATTATTATTATTATTATTATTATTATTATTATTATTATTATATTTCAAAAAAGGAAGTTTATTAATCAAAGAAATACAGAGTTTTTTACATTGATTTTACATTGATTTTTTTACAGTGATTTTACCATTGGTTGTAGTCTTCAGTTACGTTTTCAATGAAAAGTTATCTAATTCTTACATAAAAATTATTTATTGTAGAGAGAGAAAAAAAAAATGTCTTTTTTATTTCCGTATTTTATTGTTATTGAATTTTCAGTGTTCTTGAATTTTTGGTGCTTATAGAGTTTCTTTGGTTAAAGAGCTGAGTTTGAAGACATGTAGGAGTCTGAAGATTTTGATCTTTTTCTTAATATTTAAGAATTAGATAAATGCTTGGCTTGAGTTAATATTCTGAATCTAATGTCCTAGCTCCTCACTGATGAGAGCCATAGCTCGAAACCGGTCTGGGGATGGGGACCATCATAGAGAATAGCTTCAGATATTTTCTCTTGTAGCATTTAGCATAAAAAAATAAAATAAATAAGCTTGTTTAGAGCTATTAGCAGGCTCTTTATATATTACATATTGGTAATACAAGCTATATAGGTCATGTGAAATATGACTGATTTTTACTATTATATATATATTGAACCTGATTGAAATCCGATTCAATGGTGTCATTACAAAAAAAAAAAAAATTTATTAAGCTTTTAATTTTCATTAAACGTAAATTTTCATTATTATTTAAAAAGAATGCGTGTATCAAAACACACGTTTATATGTAAAACGGATTTTTTTTAAAAAAATGTTTTTCGTTTATTTTAAAATAGTTTTCATATACCGCCTGTTTTTAAATCCATTTGATTTAAAAACAAGCTGGCTAGCTAATTGCATTCCTGTTGCTTTTATTTTAATTAGTGTTAACAATTTTTATAGCGGAGATTTGATTTTTATGTTGTTGTTTTCATTTCAATAAACCCTGGGTGGAATTCTTAGATAGATTGAGCGGGAGATTAATATTTGCCCTGCCTCAGGCATAGAAATTGGACAACAAGTAAAGTATTTCGCTGGAAACGGAGCAACGTATAAATAGCCCCGAAAATTTGGAGTGTCAGTTAATTTAGTTTTGAGAGATAGACAAGTGGTTTTCTCATGTGAAAGTTATATCAGCACGGACATTTAAATTTCTTAGTTAAAGGACATCAGCTGTTATTAAATACTTTCGCTTGCAAAAATGAAAAATTCTGTACTTGTTATCACCACTCGAATGGCTTGCTAACTCCACAAAAGACGGATCCCTGACTTCCAAGTTTGCTCCAGCAATGCCTTGAACACCTAAAAGAAGCCGGAACCTCTCTACATCTACCTTGCTGCCTAAAGAACCTGAAAATGAACTTAAGTAAAAGTGCGCACTCTATGGGAACTTTGTTTTACCAAAAGGTAACTATTTTCGTTTTTATTCTTCCCAGGGTAAATTAATTCTCATTAAATCTCCGCTCAATCTAATCATAAATATGTATTCTTAAATCAATATAGCCTCATATTTAATATTTGCTCTAATTTCCAATATTTTGTAGTGTGTCTTGGAATCTTAGTTTCAAGATTCCAATTTGCTTTCAGTTTTGTTTATTGGAGAGTGACTAATGAGTTTTATATTTTATGCCTCGCTTTTGTAAATGCTTTAGCAGTCTTGTATATATATATTTTTATGCTTACCTGTAATTATTTAGTATTCGATAATTAATTTTATACTCTATGTTTGCCCTCTATAATTAATTTTATACTCTATGTTTGCCCTCTTGCTAAACCTCCAAAAATCTTTTGGCTGACGACTTTATTGTCTGATTTTCGCAGGTGGAGATTTCGTTTCTAATATCTCTAAAGGCGGAAATTAGAATTGTGTTTTTCTTTGTAATTTTATAAGTCGTCAGCAGGAAGATAAAATTTATCCTTTCTTAAATTACAGGTGAGCAATACTTTCGTTCTGCTAGAGTATTTAAACTTTTGATATTTCGTACTCATGTGCACTCCGATAGATTTCTTTTTGTATTTATTAGGTGTGCTTTAAATTTGTCAGAGCGTGTACTCAGAATTTGTTTGTAAGTTTATTTTCTTTAAATGCTGGGCAGACGTAACTGTTTTTCTAATTATTTACTTGTCCCTTAGTGGGATCTTTAATTATTAATTTTAAAGTAAATTTCGCCAACCGTTTGGCTGGGATTCACCAGTTTGAATTGTTTCTTCATTTCAGTCATGTTTGTCGGTTGTTCTTGAGGTGGATCAATCACCGTTATTTTAAACGTAGTAATAGGTGCAGCTCATACCGATATAAGGACATTCAAGGTCTGACCAATTTTTAGATCTTGAACAGCTCATCGGCGCTGGATTCTTCGATCTATTTCAGGGCATAGGGTTTAAATATCTGAAAGTGAAAACCAATGTTTAGGTGAATTCTCCGCTGAATGAAATTTGCTTCCTCCCTTTTTAAATTTGTTTATTAGAAGATCAGTCAGTCTGTCATAGCTTTGCCTTTAGTATGTCTGGTACACGCCTGAGTTAACCCCCATCTTTTGTGTCATAAACTTATATTTAATAATTTATTTTCTCATAATAAAATTTATGAAATATGTTTAAACTTAATTTGGCTGACGTTTGTCTTTGTGCTTTTGTCTCAATTGTCTAAACAATTTAAGATCTCTTGTTTCTCCCTGGGTCTAGTCAGCGCAAACCATCATCATCATCTATTCTGATCACAGTAAACAAATTTTCCAGACACGTAGTGGTCTGGTGGCGCCCTCTGTTTCAGATAGATTGAGTATCCAGTATAATATATATATATATATAATTGCTTCTTGATCTATGACTTGTGTGGGGATATTCTCTGGCGCTATTGATTCATTAAGCTTCATTTTAAAAGTAAAACTATTACTGCACACTGGAATAAGTGTATCAGTAAGTAAAATAGGTTTTAAATATAATACTTTGCTAAACGCTTTCATCATATTTTGAAAGTGCATGTACTAAAGTTTTTAAGGTTTGGATCTACAACTATTAAAGTAAAATTTCCTATTGTTTTGATCAGAGTTAAAAAAATTTTTTTTTGATACTCTTCAAAGAATTCTAATGCCAAGTATCTTGAGTTGGGGTGTTCCCCTATGCTTGAGATTGTTTCCCAACTCCCATTTGCTGTTATAGCTTCATATAACATTTCTCTTGGGAAGGTTTTTATCAGTCGCAGCGAGCACAATCGATCTGTTTGAAATTTTTTTTTTAAATGTGTTGAAAAGCTTGTTCGGTATTGTGTTATTAAATTCAGTGCTAATTGTTGTTAATTCTTCCTGAGACCAAATAGTCGATGGGGGCTCAGAGTTGTTTTCATAAACTAGATTTACCTTTGAGTTTTCCGAGTTTTTAAAAAGTTTTTTATTCAGAGGTTCATTGTACTCGCTGCACAGCAGGACTGCAGATGATGATATTATTATTATTATGATGATGTTGTTTCAAAGCAAACTTTATTAGGCAAAAATTGATTACATCATATCAGATTGTACATTGTATCAAACATAATACATTAGGATCCATTATTAAATGCAGAAAGAAAACCCTTTTTTTTTTACCATTAGTCTTTAATAATTGTTATAGTTTTATATTTCAGTTCTTATTGTTGGTCCATTCTGACTTTCCATTTTTTCTGAGGTTATGTTTTGTGTATCCATTATAAAGCTGCTCTTATTTTAAAGAGAGACCAGTGGTGGCAGAAGGTGTTCGGTGGTGCAAGAAGATTGTTTCCTGAGGCAAATGTACATGTGGTACACCATAAGACATATACGTTGAAAGTGGGTGCATGTATTGTTGGTATTTTGTTACTTGAATGTTTTCAGCATTTTTTCTATTGTGGTTTCACTTTTCCTATAATTGTTCAATATCAGTTGTCTTACTTTCTCTAAGCCTCTACAGTAGTGTATCAAATGTTCTTCTGTTTCTTCTTCCCTGTTTATTATGTTTTGAAAAGGAACTTTATTGAATTAAAGAGGTTTTACATCAAGTACATTGTTTTTTTTTCTTCATAATTTTACATCGATTACATTGTTTATTTACATGGTAGTATTATCAGTTTAAATACATAATATTTGGGCATAATATTGACTAAGTCATGGGAAGGTTACACTTTTGAAAGGCCAAATGGTTATGGTTTCAGTATTAAATAAATGGTTAAATCTTGAGTTCAGATTCTTTCCACATTGATTTAACGACTTTAATATTTGACATATCCAATTTAAAATTGTTCATCGATTAATCATCATATGTTCTTTTGTTCATTTCTGTTTTGATTTTCTATAGATGGTTAAGGTTGTAAAAAAGAAATACATGTGTTTATAACATTAATTTTCCCTTGAGGAGTGCCCATGTGGCTGAATTAAATATGTGGATTTGCTATTATCTCATCTCTATTTTGTATCTGATTCAGTTTATTGTGAAAGATAGATGGATGCCTTCTGGTATTGTTGCCTATTAAGTACATACACTTTGTACATCAGAAAGTGTATAGTACAAACGTGGATGTTCTAATGTTGGGTATTGATTTGGCTTGATAAGCAGTGATAACGATTGATGGTAATGTTCTGCTGGTGGTATGACACACATTATTGTTCTAATTTGTTGTAATGTGATACATTGGTAAATCAGGTGTTGGAGCCTGGTGGCAAAGATCACAAAATGGGTTAATTGAAATATACATCCTTTTATGTTGAAGGAAGTATGTTGTTGGCAATGCAATGAGATTTGTTTTTAATATAAAGTCGAAAAACTTAGGCTCCAGTGCCTATTTTTTGTAATCATGGAGCAATTTTTTGTTGCTAATAACTAATATTGGGTTATTATTATTAAGATTTTGTTCCTCATGTGTATGTTTGTAAATGTCACAGCATGAGTCTTTGTTTGTATGTTGTTGCAGTATGTTAATGGTGGTTTTATATTGATATATGATTAATGATATATATGAACCAGGTGGGGGTGGTTTGTCAGTCAGAGTTATTTTAACTAGACATTTGGGGAATTGATTCAGAATGGAAATTCCAAGGTTACTTAATTTTTGGATATGGATGGTATCAATATTGTGCAGGCCTAGACCATTTTTAATGAGGGGCTGATTGAGCCTTCTTGTTGATAAAGCTACCACTTTCTTGGCCCATAGGAATTGATTACAGATGTTTTTAATTTTTGCTTTAAAAACTTTTGAAAACTTAATTATTGGGAGGTAATAGTTTATTTTTGTCATGATGAGGTGATTAATGAGTTGTTGTTGTTGTTATTATTATTATTATTATTATTATTATTATTATTATTATTATTATTATTATTATTATTATTATAAAATAAAATCAATCTTACATTGATATTATTAATGTAAATAGTGTTTTGAACATATCTGTATGTGCTACTTTGTAAATGCTTGTGGCCTCGTTTGAGCTGTTTATTTATGAATAAATTGAATTCAATTATTATTATTATTATTATTATTATTATTATTATTATAATAATAATAATAATAATAATAATAATAATAATAATAATAATAATAATAATAATAATAATAATAATAATAATAATAATAATAATAATAATAATAATAATAATAATAATAATAATAATAATAATAATAATAATAATAATAAAAACATTTAAAAAAATCTTGGCAAAAGTCACAATTCAACCTAAAATTGAATATCAATTAACTGAAATAAAAATTGTATAGCTAAAAGAATACAACTTTCCTATAGACCAGTCAAATGTTCAAAACCCACCGGTTTAATATACTTTCTCTAAAAACATATCTAATAGTATATCAATATAGGATCAAATATCATGCTGATAAGTGTAATGTGGCACTGTGCTTTTCTTAAACATCTTGGATAATATCATAAAATTTGCCACGTTGTATGGATTGATTATTTCTTTCACTTTTTAGCATAACAATCAAATATTGATAATTGGAATAATTTTGTGTTATTCATAATCAATCTATATTATATTTTTATAACACGAATATCAAATCTAAACATGCATTCTAAAATAAATCTGAAAATATTTAAAACTGAAGAAATTCAAAAATTGTCATGTTTGAATTTTTGTTAGTTGATATTAATTTCTAATTTGCGAGATTTTAGAATTGGACTGTGCAAATGATAAATTATGAGGTTAATTTGAAGTGGATTGTACCATGTGCGAACTAAAAAGTTTAAGTAATAATGAAAGATATCAAAGAACAAGAATGAGTTGAAAATAACATTATTTCTCAAAAAAAAAAAAAAACAAAACAAACAAACAAAACAACAACAACAACAAATTATTCAAATTTTTATTATCAATTCCATACTATAATTTTGCAATAAATTTAATGTTATTCTCTCTCATATATATATGAAATATTTAAGTTTTTAAAAACCGAATAAAGATTTTTTTTTATCCGTACACCTATAACAACTAAAAATAATGCATATAGGACTCTAGAGAACAGGAATATAGATGTTAACATTACTTTTTATAATTTTTTTTTATATATTCAATATCTTTTTTTTATCAATTTCATATTGTTAAACTTTTAAAATTTTGCTTTAGATTTAAAAAAAAATTTCCTCTCATAAATATTAAATAAATAAATGTTTTAAATGTGGGTAAAAAAAAAATTAATTGTTAAGTAAGCAGTAATTAAAAATACAGATACAGAAAAACATTGTTGTATTGCATGTAAATTTAAAACTTTAATTAATAATAATAAAAAAAACTTTTGAATATTTATCATACTGAAAATCAAGCTATGACATAAATTCAAGGCTATATTAATATTATTCACAGATATGTGCATGAATACACATATGTAGTTAATTGTGACGTTAAATGGTCAACTAATTTATAGCATATACACAATATATATGAAGCGGATTTTCGTAATATGGCTACAACATTATGAATAATTTTTTTTTAAAAAGTACAGTATTACATATACAAATAATGTAAATAAAATTATAAAAGCATGTCTAAACTTTGCAATTCCAAAACAGATTAAAAAGCTAAGTCAAGTATAAATATTTATGTTTTCTAGGCTAAAAAAAAAAAAAAAGATGAGGGGAAACTTTCTTTTTTAAATTTATGCATTTAATGTAAACCCCCCCCCCAAAAAAAAAAACAAACAAACAAACAAACAAAAACATTATTATCTATCTATTGATTAAAACAGAACAAAAAAAAACAAATAATTATTTTATTTGCTAAAGGAACCCCATATAGTTTAAAGCATATTTTATTGCAAATAAAATGTTAAATTATATTATATAATACATTTTACATGAACTAATATATAGTATAACGATATTTTTTAAGGTCTAATAATTATATTGCTATTGGATGGTTGACGAAACTTCACGTACTTGAAAATATGTCAGAAGGAATAAGAGCTTGGTCTCGGTTCCTTATTTTAGCAAGTTTGTTATGGGAAAGTGATTGAAGTTTCTGAGATGTAGATTACAACAAAAATGATATCTTAGAAATAATAGGGTAAAAACTATAAATGTAGTCAGTCATAAGTTAGAAAAAAGCCCTTTACTTATACAGCTTATTAAATACGTGAGAAGGTATTTGATATGTAGTGATTGAAATTATTGTTTCCCTATGTTTGTAATGCTTGACAATTATTAAAAAAGTGTTCCATAGTTTCTTCTTCCTTTAACACACTGATTGATCACAAGAAAAATCTCATGTAAAAATTGTAAAGCTTCTTACATAGGTATGAGTAATCGTCACATCAGTGTTAGGAGAGATGAGCATGCTAATGCAGTTAAACAACACACATCATCATCAGCACTCTCACACCATACTATAGATTCAAGTCATAAAATTGATTTTTCTAGTACCAGGATCATATCCAGATGTGATAATCTCTACCAGTGCAAAATTAGAGAAGCCATTGAGATACTTAAAAGGTCAGATTGTATCAATAAGTGAGATGATACATGCAAACTTGCTCCTATTTGGAAAGATTTTTTTAAAAAACATTCCTAAATTTAACATTTTTGCTATTGGTGGAACTTCAACGTTTTTTTCAAATCAGTGATTGTAGCGCCTCTACAACTGTCTTTCTACCTTTTATAACTCTGTGGATGACTTGTGTGACCAAGTTGAAATGTCAGTATATTAATATTAAAAGTTTTTAACATGGATGAACTCGCAAAATATGTTTTTTATATATTTAACCCGTGCAAATCTTCGTTTTAACATACACACACACAATATATATATATATATATATATATATATAGTAATTATGAGCAATGTTTCATAAATTTAAACTGAATAAATAAACTTAGATATTTGCAAACCTACATCAATTAAAAATACTATGCTGGGTTCCTTAGAATAATCTATAGAAAAAATTCCACTTATTAAAACATCTTAGGCAGTGTAAAATTAACATCTCTTAAAAAGCATTTACATTATCAAACGGTACTAATAGTATTAAATGAGTTTTTATTAAACAGTTTTATATAATAGCTAGATTATACCTATATCAAAAAATTAAATAGTAATATGAAAAATATTTAAAAAAAAACAACTAAATAATATTAATAACAAATATATTCAAAATACACATATTGTAAAATGAAGACTTACTTTGACCTGTCTACATAGAAATTGGGAGTCCATTCTGTGTCAATACCAACTTTTTCATAATTCTGAAAATAATATATATATATATAAAGACAAGATGGGTAAAATAATTTCTCAATACACCTATATAAAAATTAAAAAAAAAACCCAGATGAATAAATAGTAATATCTACATCAATAATAACAGCATACACCCAAAAATAAATAAATACAAACATTAATAACTATGGAAAAACTTAAGTAAAAACAATATTTCTTTCTTTCATTATTTAATTTACATTCATTCTAATTTGAAAAACAAAAAGAATTTTTAAAAAGGTGAATTTTTCAATAAATACACCAAATACAATTTTTGTTTATATTGGTACTTTAATTTGCACCAATTATTTTTTCCAAAAAATCATCAAAACCATGTCTAATTTAAGTTCTCTGAATCGCACCAGTAAAAGTAATGCATCAATTTGGATAGTTTCTGAATATGTTCTTAATGTAAAAGAAGTATGCCCTCTCATACCAACTATGCTCACATTCTCTATAAAATAATTTGTAGGAAATCTATTATTTTTAATATACTTCACTTGCTAATTAAATCAAGATATCTCTTCACAATTTTACATCCAATAATGCCACTTTGTTCAAATTAAAGAACATACCCATTGTATTATGAACTTATTATCGTATTTTCATTGCATTATTGAATGAATTTTTCCCAGTGTCTTTATATACTTTTATTATAAATATTATCAATATACAACATTTGAATTGTATTAAATTTAAAATCTATCTAAAAGTTGGTTGAAATAAATCATGTGTCTCCCCCATCCCCAAATGTTAGCAACCTTGTCCATTAGTTGCCAGTCAAAAGTTAGTAAGATACACATGTGTGTGTATGTATAACATTACTTTTTAAAAAAATCTTCAATCACTATTTTCTTTAAAAATTATTTTTTACTTAATAAATTAGAAATGTCAATATTATGAACATTAAAATAATACAATTCTTTTCCCAATATTTCAATGTTTTATTCTAGTCTTTTTCAAGGATATAATTATGCAAACACAAAATACTAATACAAATCTACTACAACAATTCATTAAAAAAAATGGAGGGGACAGAAAACTTAAATACTGTATATTATCAACATGAAGAAGAAAAAAAAAGTCTTGCATTGGTGGTCGAGAGGTCAGCGCGACTGCCTTGCACTTGCAGGTAGTTGCCCGGGTTGCAGGTTCGCATCCTGGCCGATGCTATGACACTTTAAAAAAAAAAAAATCACTTTCTTCTTCTTCACCCCCCACAAATAAGCAAATAAAATTTAGTTTATTTTATATTTGTTTTGGGGGTGGGGTTGTTACATTGTATATATATAGTGTCAGGTTGGTAACATGTAATGTCTAAACGATTTCCCACCACTTTTTCAGCAATATAGTATATTTGTAATAATGTTGTATTTGTTTAAACTCTTGATAAAAGCCATTGGGAAAAATAATTTTATTTTAATTTTTCTAATGATGATTTTTTTGATTCAGTAAGCATTAAATAAAGGTTTTTTTTTTTTTTTTGTTTTAAAAAAGCAGGTGATACAATTTATTTTTTAATTATATGAACTGAATCTCAAGTTTTAGTATCATAAAGATAACCAAGCATTAAAATTCCTCAATTTGAAAACAGAATTATTTCATAACAGTGGATTTTCCTAAAACTAAATGGATTCAACTAATACTAATGCAAGCTTCAAAAAAATTATTCCATGCTATACAAGTAGAATGAACTACCACATAATTATATGATTTTCAACAACAACAAAAAACGAACATCATATATTAAGGCAGTAAATAACCACTTGCAAAAAAAAAAATGTAAATAAATCAAATTATTCATATATTAATAAATTTGCCAAATAATCAGCTACTTTGGTATTTCATTTAAGACTGGCTAATATTTGGCTGCACTAAGTAATACATCTATATTTATTGTAAAAATTAGAAACCTCTTATATGCTGTTAAAAAATGCAATATAAATCAAAACATATACAAAAGAAAATGTGTTTCAAATTCAAGTTAAAATTTATATCCAAATACTAGCTAAGAAACATTTTGAAAGATTACATCACAGTGAAGCAATATCACTTTTTTTTCTCAAGGTAACCTTTATTAATAAAACATTACAAAAAAAATTTTGGGTACACTTACCCATTGAGGATTACACAGAGATTCAATGTAACAAGATAAAATGTACATATGTTCAAAAATAATTACATCCATAAAAATTGTTGTAATGTGATTAATGTGTATCTGTACATGGATCCACATAGCCTGGCTGTCGAGAAGTTAACCATCACCCAATGGTCTCATCCCTGGGGCCATGAAGCGAAGACTCAAATGCTTCAGCTGAATAGGTGAAGTCCAGCACTGTGCCAACCACCACAACAGGCAGCAAGGTCCAAGACCCAAGTTCACCAAGCAATAAACTCTCGAACCACAGCTGAGCCATGTCAAGACCATTCTGGATACCTCTGCCTCCCAATTAGCAGTCCAAATGAGCAGGGACCACAATCGGTCTACCTGCTCAAAATTGGAAAGCCAACTTGGGTAAAAACTAAGAAGTAATAAGTAAAGAGCCAGATGGACACTGCCCAAAAACACTTTTTATACTGATAATTCAGAGAATGATTACAAAACATATTTTTACAAGTTGTAGCATTTTTAAATAATTTACTATTAATGCTGTTTTCTTTTCTGCTAGCTTTTTTAGACATAAACATTTTTAACAAGATAACACCTTTAAGTAAGATTATTTACACAAGTGATTAATACATTATATTAGCACACCAGAGTGCACATAAATATATAGTTTGAAGCCAAAACAATTGGATGCAATATTATGGAACATTTAAAAGAAAAACCTAACCTCTTTTTAGGCTTTCCATTTTACTTAAATCCTACACAAATGAGAACAAGTATTCAAAATCAACTAACAAATAAAATAGAACACATAATCAACTCATTAAAAAAGCATCTCTCTCTATACACCAAAGTTTCATTATACAACATGCTAATTATAACTAGAATGATATATTATACACCAATAATAAAATTTACAAAGAAATTTATTAACCATAATCATACACAGCTGAGAAAATTTCTCTGTGGTAGAAGGAATTCATTGATCTCAATCAGAAAGCTCCAGTGTCCTTTGGCAAACAATGACCTTGGTTTTCATTTAGTAAATGTATTTGAAATACAAAAAAAAATCACTTAATACCATCACAAGATGTACCTAGATGTTTCCCTACTTGGAAATAGCATTTAAAATCACACCTACAGATAGACTTCCTCTACTTACAGGATAATCAAAGGCCATTAGAGATTTGATCATAAAAATACTGAATCTTGTTTATATTCCCCCAAAAGGTAAATATCAATATTGGGAAATATATTTATTACTTTCTCCAGCCACACAAATTCACAAAAGTCTATAATTGAAATTATAAACAAACAACTATCTCACAAATTAAGATATTGGTCACTTGAGCCTAAATTCAATGATTTTTTTGGTTAAGATTAACTTAGAAGCATTATATATCAATTTTTTTTACAAGTATAAAAGACAAATTCAACCAAAAAAAGATTGCTTTGGTCTATGTAAAAGAAAGTCCAAAACCCAATCTCAAATTTTTTTCTCATGTCCCAGCTTTGATGAGATCAGGAAGAAAATACCAGTCATATTTAAGAATAATATATGTTTAAGGAATTTGGTAAAGATCTTTTTTCAAATGTACATGCCAATATCTTTGTTCTCTATGCTATATAGTGCACAAGATGCATATTTGTGTATGAAAGCAGTCCAAGAAGACCACTAAATAATTTTAGAAATAAGCTGGAAACAATAAGAGAAAGGGAGAGAAAGATTTCCAAATACAAGGTATATAAGAGAAACCTGGTCGACACTCTCTCAATCTTCAAAGCTATAGCATGACACACTTGCCTCATTAGTAATTTCTGGTATATATTTAAATTAATTTGTTGTATCTAGTGTTTATAAATTAATTAATGTTGTAAAAAAGTAAACAAATGTAACCAATGTTTTTCCTTTCAAGCAATGAATAAAGTACTTTTGAAAATTAAAAAAATAAACAATTATAATAGATTTTTTATGGTAAAAAAAATTCATTCCACACATTCAAAATATACAATAAATAAAAAAAAAATCTTAAAATTAAAAAAAAAGTGACAATTAATGAATAAACAGTTCATTAAGCAAATGATTAACCCATATCTAAATATGAAGCATAAGTGAGTTGAGACTCAAAATTTATTTTCAATTTTGCATCATCAAAAATCGAAAAAAAAAGTTCAATATGCTGTTTTCTTCATACAAATTCTAAAAAATAATAAAAATATATTTAACAGCTATTATAGAAAATACATGATTTTATACTGTTATCAAATGCCTGTAGTAAATCATATTATTATTGTCACTATTAATTTTATATATGATTTCTTTTTTAATTTTAATATTATCTAATCATATATAAACTTAACTGTGACAATTGTAACATAAAAGAATCAGAGAACATAATAATGCAAACTGTTAAATCTGCTTTATACCATCACTATGTAACATTTAAACATAAGTAGATGTTACAAAAATATTAAGTTTTTAAATTACATAAAAGATCCAAAAAGAAGCCAAATATATGAAAAAAATTATATTAAGCATAGCATAAATATTTGTATGAATATTTTAAAACTTCAATAAATTTAATTAACAACTGGTCAATTAAAACTGAATAGAAAATTATATAATAAGGTAGTACATATAAAGTTATGTCATGTAAATAGAAGGATTTGAATTCAGGATTTTTCAATGTACTCATCCTCCACTCTATCTCAAGATCCTGATATACATGTGAAAAAGATACATACTTCACATTGTATTTCATACAGAATCAGGATCAGATCATAATCTCCCACATATATATGGCAAATTCAGTATAAGCAGATGACATACTGCCTTAGAATTATATATTATATTTTTATTTACTTTTGTGTATTGTTATATTATATAGTTAATTTATTTAAACTTTTATTGAATCTCTAACAATCTGGATTATTGTATCATAACTATATTTTAGTCATATTTAGTTTTATTTGTTATTATTTTTACTTCATTACAAAACAATAGATGACACTTTGTATGCAATAATAGAATAACTTTTTAATTTCTATTATCAATTCGGAACTGTCATTTTCCTTTGGGCATCAACGTTTGGTCATTTTTACTACGTTTTCTTCATCTCATTTAACCATAAAAATTGAGCTTACTCTTTAATATTTTAATTTCAATAAAAATATGAAGAGATCAGTATCTTAGCAAAAAAAAAAAAAAAGAAATTCTGTTGCCATGTATGGTATTACAAAAAGCCGACTTTCTACCTCCTTTTACCTTATATGATGCTTAAAAGAGCTGACTGTCTATCCTGGCCATTGTTGAGTAAGAGATTTTAACTCTTAACATCGCAAAGCATATATAAAATCTTTTGTTCTTTTGTAATAGATTTTGAACATAAAAACATTTTTCATAATTATTTACATTTATAATTAATTTATACAATATATTGATTAATACTGTACTTAACTATAGACCTTTCTTCAAAAATATTTAATTTTTAAAAGAATAATAAATCAAGAGAAATAAATAAAGATAGACTATTCAGTGCCTAAAAAAAATCTTTCATTTCTTACAATTATTTTCCACAATATATCAAATAATAATGTGGTTAGATTTACATTTTTATTAATAAATATTGAATTTTAAAAGAAGAAAAGACAAGAGAAATGAATAATCAGAATTTCTGCTTGTAAGTCAAAAGAAAATCAATGGCAACATTATGTTGTAATTGGCTGAAAAATAATTCGTTTTACTACAAGCAAATTTTCTTACACTTTCCTTATATATTTTTTAAGTTATAAATTTATTTTAATTTATTTTTGTTATATTTGAGCAATTTGAATGTAAAATAATTCAATTTTCAGAAGTTAAATTAAAACCATTCTGATTATTTTACTTTAATACTTTTATGAATAGAAACCTAATTGATAAATAAGAACATTCAAAGTTTAACTCAATCTGATAAACAAAAAAAAAAAAAGATCTTTTAATAGGTTATTAATGATTCTAACAAATGTTTAATATTTGATAAAGATATAAAATCTTATGCTGAAAAAGGCTTTTGATGTGTAATTATTAATATATATTTTCTACAATAACTGTTATATATATTGT